>JAVCKW010107704.1:0-10967 GCA_034780715.1 Peltospira delicata | reverse complement strand
TGTTAGTGTTGTTATTTCAGTCTGAGTGTCTGAAGGAGGTGTTTGACAGTGTTAGTGTTGTTATTTCAGTCTGAGTGCCTGAAGGAGGTGTTTGACAGTGTTAGTGTTGTTATTTCAGTCTGAGTGTCTGAAGGAGGTGTTTGACAGTGTTAGTGTTGTTATTTCAGTCTGAGTGTCTGAAGGAGGTGTTTGGTGAGCTGGACGTGACGAGCGAGGTGCTGCAGATTCTCATGTCTCCCGACCAGCCCCACCTCCAGCTGTCCACCTTCGGGAACGCGGGCAGCACACACGTGAGTTCACACAAATTGTCTCTGTGTTTCAAACACTCGTACCAGGGATCTCACTGACACTTGGAAAGTGTCTCTTGAAACATGGAATTTGGACAGAACTGTAGAATTTTTTGTTTTATCTTAAAATATTATAGGACTCCTCATCTTTCACAAAAAGGTCAAATGAATCCCCCCAGTGTAAAGAGTCCAGTGAGAATCCTGCATACTGATGTCTTACTAAATGTACAAGTACAGTTGGTAGCTTAATAAAATTCGTCACATCATGGTAATTACCAAATATAATACATGTAAAGTAAAAAGTACAGTTGGTAGCATAATAAAATTAGTTACATTATGGTAATTACCAAATATTATACGTTTGAAGTAAGAATCATGACATTCAAATTTAATGATATAGCACTTAGGTAATATGTGTTTGGTCTTATTTAAAAACAGTATTGACAATATTACAGTGGATAAAAATGTGAGTAAGATGACGCTGAATAATATATATATTTTTTTATTCCAGTCAGTTTTTCCAAAAGACTCGGACATGGTGGAATCCTTCCAATGCACACAGACACAGACAAACAGGTAAGTCATTAACCTGTGATTTTAATAGATGCTTTTGTAAATAATTATATACAAGTGTTGAAAGTTGTTTACTGACAGCTGCATAAAGGGTGCAACTAAGGCTGTGGTATGTTATCCAGTCTGTGGCATGTTAAATTAAAATGTAGAGTAGCTCACATTGTAACTGCAGGTTTCCTTTCTCATTATTAGATGACCCGTATCCAAATGTCTGACGCCATATAACCATAAACAAAATGTGTTGAGTGCAGTGCTAACTAAAGATTTCTCTCGCTTTCTGCTGATGAGTGAATGCCTGAGCACCGCGTGGCATGGGGTGGGAACCCTATTATAAGTTCTCGCTTTGTACTGATCATTTTAAATGTCTTTTCATTAAAAAAAAAAACTATTTTAGACAGTGCAAGTCCGAGCCAACAATAACGTAATTTTTTTATTATGCAACTTACTGCAGTTTAGTCATTCAATTTATTTGATGGAAAATAACTTTCAAATATTTAAGATAACTCAGTATATAATATTTTAATGGTTTATATTTTAGATACAAGCAGTCACTACTGAAGCCAACAGCTAAAGCCCTGGCGATATCGTCTCGAGTGTCCATGCGAACAGACAACCGCGGCTTCCTGTCTCTCCAGTACATGATCACCAACGAGGACGGACAAGTCTGCTTTGTGGAATTCTATGTACGTATTCTACGTTTACATTTTTTTTAGACACCTTTAGTGCAAACATCTGGACTATGTATTGTGATGTGTTGAGCAGATTCATTATTCATCTTAGATTCCACCCTGAATTTTTATTAATTTTAAAGATTTATTCTGACACCCTATTGTATGTTCTCGCTTAGTACTGATATTTTAAATATCTGAGGCCATATGACGAGTAGCGCACATTGTGGCTGCAGGTTTATTTTTTGTGCTGGGGTGTCGTTAAGCATTCATTCATTTGAAGATAGTATTATTTTAATGAAATTTTAGTTAGGCTAATTTTATAATGGAGCTATAAAGACCCCTTGCTATTAATCAAATAAATGCTCTACCACTGGACTGCCCTCTTGAAGGTTAATAATGCAGTATCTGTTCGGTTGTTTCTCTTCAAAGGTGAAGAAGTCTTGATAAAAATATTTTTATTTTGCAGTGTGCTCCAGATGAGGAGAGTGATGATCCTGATCACTGACAAAACCATAAACAGACTTCCGCTGTGTTGTCCTGCTTTCAGGTGTAGATATGTTCATATTCATATTCCACAACTTTTCTCTTCAAAATCCATCAACAGACTATCATATATTTTGTTAATATGTTATGGTTGTTTTTATAATACATGTACAGTATTGGAATAGCTACTCAGTTAATGAAACAGTTGAAAAAGTCATAGTATTGAACTGTATATCATAAAGAAAGGGAGCTGTTTGTGGTGTATTTCACAAGAATCATGGATAAATGCATCGGGGAGAATTTAATAATTGGTTGTAAAGACTGTTTAGTGAGGTTTCAGTATGGATTATTGGAGTACTAAATTGAGAAACATCCCATGATCAGGTGAAAGAGACCATATACCTTCAACACTGTTTATCAGTGTTACAGATATTTTTAATTTATTGGTGTATCACTGTTGTCTGACACCTTATAGCCAACGTTTTATTTTGTACTAGAGTGTCGTTAACATTTATTCAGTCAGTCTCAGGGATTAAATGTACATCGCAGTGCTGTTTGTTTTCTGTTGTTGATTATTTATCACAAACTCACATCACCTGCGTGTTCAGTTTGTACAGAAATGAATACCAATGACAGTGTGCAATTTTGAGGCTAGCTCCAGAGCCCAAAGCTCACAAAATATTTGTATGACTCTCTAGTTTGCCTTGAATTCGAGCCTCTGTGGCCTTGAAATATATTTTGTACAAATGAAATTGATACTTCTAATGAAACTTATTATGCAAAGCATATAAAGACATAATATTGGCAAAATACTGAGGGTAAGGCTCACTGGATTGTTCTCAAGATCTCATAAACAGGGAGTCTACTGTAGAAACAGGGAGTTCTTATGACAGATTTTAAAATCAAAATTGTATACTGCAATGATAAAGGAATAGCAACAGTAAATTATCTGTGAATAAGCTCACTTGAGAAAATAAAAAAGACTACTAACAATTTTTTAAAATATATTTATTAATTGTAACAAGCTGTAATACTTTATCACATGTTTTATGATACAGATTTAAAAAAAGAAGTAATACTCGTATGTACATACAATTTTTAATACCTTTTTAATATTATTGATTAAAAAATTAATAATACAAATAATAAATTGCAGTGTTATATACAATGGACAAATATGTTAAAGCTTGTAGATCAAGTAAAATGAAACGTACAGTTCACAATGTACAAACGATAGGGGAACTTCTGTATTAATTTGAACTTTTGTATTAATTGGGCTGATTCCATGTCTGATAAAAGTATGGTCAGATGCCTTCTGATGTTTTGCTAGTTTTCATTGTCAATCATTATTATAGCATCATGTGGGGAAAATGGTTTGACGGTAGGCTTTTCAAATATTTGTGCTGTAATTTTGTAACTGCATTCCTAATTTTCAACTGTACGTGTATATTGAATAACAGAGCTAGTTCCTTCTACACTATACAAATTTCAACATCACTCCAAATGTTATTTAGACATACACCCCAGTTATATTTTGGTAGAAGGTTTTGACTGACTTTTGTCAAATGCAGTTAAGTTGAGCTACCCATGGGCAGGTATACTGGACCACTTGGCTTAATTAAGCCATCCAGGCTTAAGGCATTGATGTTCTCAATGTTTTGTTATTTTATTCAGTCTTTGGTGACTTAACCTGGTATTTACAACCACGGGCGTGCACACACACACATACACAGAGAGAGAGAGAGAGATAGTTCACTTATAATGCAGTTGGTTATCAAACATATCCCACCTGGTGGATACATTGGTTTACTGCACAACTGATGTATCGAATAATGTGACATATAATAAATAAAAGATTCCTTTTTGCAAATTTGAAAGAGTAGCCTATAGTTGACAGTGGGTTTCCTGTCTATCATGATAGCCCTTAACCATACATATGACGCTGAATAAGCATAAATGAAATAAGGCTGAATTCATCTGAAACGTGCTGAATTCACCTTTACAGGTATGGTTTATGGACAAGCTAACAAATGGAGAACACTCTTCAGACCCTTATGAATGGAATGGGCTTGAACAAAACCGCACAGCAGAATGGAACTGCAAGAGCAACACTCCAGAGAAATCATTTTAAGAACAATAAATATGTAAACAATTTGAAAAAATTCTTGGGTCGAGCTACAGAGGATATGAAGTGAGATGGAGCCAGAATTTGTGATGTATCTCCTGAACCTAGATAGAAAAGAATGAATGGAATTTCAACAAGGATTTTTTTTTTTAAATGGCCAGCAAAGATTGGCTTAAAAGCTTCTTTGCCAAACATAAAGATATATGTCTTCAGCAACCACAATCCATTACAATTGCTCGGGCCATGTGGCTGGGGGGGGGGGAGAGAGAACAAACAAAAATCAAAATATGGAATTTTGTGCACAGGAACAATAATGAAAAAGAAGACCTGATCATCCTAGTACATGCTGTTGATGATGCTAGAATCCTATTCTTCAAATTGGTTGCAGTTTACTGGTACATAAATAACTTGGATGCTAAGGAGGCATAAACAGTTATATGTGAGAACTCTGGATTCTCTGAACAGATCTTAATATAACAGAAAAGCTCAGTGAACTTAAGATGGAATCTGCAACAAAGATGCACGTTTTAAGATTTCTCATTCACTTACTTGATGAGAAAGTATTCTAAGATAAAACAGGATGTATAGATGAACTGGAGTTAAAATGTTAAGTTAATGGGTTACTGAAAAGGATTGTAGCAAAAAGATGATTGGAAAAATAAAGTATTTGTAGTTATGTTATGCACCGATAACATTAGGTATATATATAAAATACCCCTAAATTATTTTGTATTCAATATCATATAAAAAATTTCAAGGATCACAATGCTTAAAATATTAATATTTTTTTCTTCTGAATGTTAGTTTTTTTGTTATGTCTTTAAAGGTATTCTAAAATGGCAACTAAACATCAATACACCTGTGGCATTGATGGATGTGAGGTCTTCAAAAGGAAGAGGGAACTTAAGGATATCAACAAAAAAGGGCGTCTGACCCCTCATCACAGCCTGCGCCTGTTCAACAGCTGGTGTCTGGAGAAGGGAATTCCACCGAAGTACCTGTACAGTCTGATAGTCACTCTGATGAAAGGCAGGGACCAGAAAAAGATTGGATTGTACTTTCATGGTGTGTCTGACTCAGGAAAAACAACACTGACCACGTCCTACTTTGCGGCCTGCAACTTTGCTGGAAAGATAGCAAGAGATAATTTCCCATGGCAAATACTGGGAGGAAAAAAATCATTCTCAGTAAAGAGATAAAAATTGACTCGACTAACTTGGACAAGTACTAAGATCTGCTGTCTGGAGCCAAGACCCTTTAGTGTGCGTCAATGTACCCTTGTGGGCCATGCTCATCCCACAATATGGACCCTAACTGAATGCATGCATAGAGCTATTAGGAGACAAACTGCTGATTGTGAACCAACATGAATACCCTATATATTGGCTCGCCCAAAGAATATTTTGAACAGTATGTTGATGATGAAGCTATCTTGAACATGGCAGATTGTATCTTGGAAATACCAGCAAAATGTATTTTGAACACCAATTCTGAACACCAATCCAGATGAAATTAAAAAGTTCACTGGGGCATTGTTGATGATGGGAGCAATAAAATTCCCAAGGATCTGAATGCACCTGCAGTTAAGGATGTCTTTTCACGAGATCAGTATTCACGACTTAAACATCATTTGAAAATTGTTGATGATAACAAAGTTTCAGAAGAAACAAAGGCAACTGACAAGCTATGTCGAGTTTAACCATTTCTCACACATGAGTGTCAATCATTTCTAAGAATACCTCGACCACGGGACACCAGTGTAGATGAGCAAATGATCCGTTTTACTGGAAATGTTAGTGATCGTCAGTTTTATACCAACAAGCTAAACCTAATTGGTCTCAAGAACTTCATCCTTGCTACTCCCAATAGCCTTACCCTGGACTTTGAGATATTCCACGACAAAGACGCTCTACCTGGCGCTGCTAAAGATAAACAAAAAAGTGAAAAGCTTGGCATCAGTGGTCTTATTGTTTGAAGATTGGCAGAGAGTTTGGCTGTTGGTAACTGTATATACCTAGACAGATATTTCACCACCATGGGACTGTTTGAATGCTGGTGCATTTCATCAATGTGGCTTCAGCCATTGCTTGGTTACACTGGAGACAGGCACAGAAGCATGCTGGAAAAATTAAGAAAGCACAAGCTTGAATAATTCAATCTCAGACTCATTTTGGCTGAATAACTTTTGACAACTGGGATAGGTATCAAACAAGGAAGTTGTTTCCATTGTCATAACCTCGGCGGCACCAGTAACACCTGTATACCCATGTATGGTAGTTTGCAATTATTATGAATATTAAAATATATATATATATATAAATGGCAATTTATTACCTTTTTTTGACACTAAACCAGAAAGAATTGCTACAAATATAGATTCCATAACTAAGTGATTAGCCTTTGGATGCTTGGTGCAACATGTTTACGTGATGCAGTTAGTACAGTTAGTTACATACCCACTATCGTGTATAATGACAGGGTCTGGGAGATCAGTCAACAACTGACAGCTGCAGTTACAGATAAACAGAACTTGTCATACAACATGCTTAGATGGTTAAAAGAAGTGTGGTAAATGTCTACTGTCTGAATGGAGTACATTTGAATGCTGCTTATAGCCCTTATAGCTAATGCTGCTAAAAAGTAATGTCCCTTTGAACGTTTTCTTGTGAAAAAGAAAGATAACAGTGGCTAGCAATAAATAGACAGTTGGCTAGCTGCTAGCACAAGGCCTTGCGTTACAGATACACATAACTTGTCATACCACAAGCTTAGAGGGTTGAAAGAAAGTGCAGTAAATGTCTAGTCTGGATGGTGTACATTTGATTGCTGCTTATGGTCTTCCCAAATATGTCAGGAATGATGATGAGTTAAAAATAAATAATTTTAAAATAAAAATAGTTTAAAAGGTTAAAAAATACTATTTGTGGGATTAACCAACCAAGGAACTCTACTGCAATAGTAGCCATTGGCATTGATTGACTGAAATAAAACTGGAACCACACAGGACTGCGCATTCAACAATGGTTTCACAATGCCATTGATATATTCTCTAGAACTGTTAAGTGTGAATACAACAATGTTATCTTTTTAGTACCATATATAAAGAATACATTAAAAACATCTACTTCTCTTCCTTTTTGGGGAATAATGCCAAGAACGCGAAGGGTTGCTGCTCAGAAGCATGTCATTATCAAACCTAAAGGGCAAGGGGCAAGAATGGAAACGGTGACCAATTCAGACGCACATTCAGCAGAACAAGTCACATCTTCATGTGAGGTGGTGAACAATCCTATTGTTCCAGGAGTGTCAGCTACATCAGCAGAAGTAGCGAGGCCCATCAAGGCAGAAGGGTTGTGTTATGATATGAATAATTTAATCCGGTTTTGTTAAATAACTAATAACAGTTTTGAATCCTCATTTTATATGTAACCACGTTCTTGAGTTTTGTTCTGGACACCATGATGAATCAGTAAAGATGTCAGACTCTTTAAGTATTTTATATTAACCATAGCATGACATGGTGGATGCTGCAGGCAAACATGAACTAAAGTAACTGTACGCAGTACAGAACAAACGTAACCACCCCGAATTGCACAGTTCACATCTAATGAATTTCATCACACGGAAAACCATGTGGTGGCGTAAGATGAAAAAAATCTATAAAACCATGGCGAGAATTCCTGTTATCGACTTGACCCAAACTGATATTGCTGAAACTTTCAGTCTGTTTAAACAAACGATACAGCTGTATTGTGCTGATAAAGAAATAATGGATTAGAAAAAATCGCCCTAAAAATCAAACGAGGCATCAGAAACGAGGTTTAACGTCGGTTAACAGATTTACAGATGTAGGATGCAGATACATAAAATATTCGGGACGTTTTAAAAAGCTGCCATTTCTCCAGAAAATACAGATATTGGAAGACTGAACAGAAGAAGAAAAGACAATGAAGACATGACCAGTGGTTAGAAAGGAAAGGAAAGGAGTATTTTATTTAAAATGCACTCGACATATTTTATTTATGGTTATATCGCAGACATATGGTTAAGGGCCATAATGATAGTCAGACAGAAACGTGCTGCAGTCATATAGGCTACTCCTTCCAATAAGCAGCAATGATCTTTTATATGCACCATACCCAACAGGATAGCATATACCACAAATGTTGGTAAACCAGTTGTGGAGCACTGGCTGGAAAGAGACAAACCAAAGGGTCCATCAGGTAGTATCAATCCAATGACCCACTACACTACAAGCGAATGCTCTACCTCTGAGCTCCCTGCCCAGTGGTTAGATGACCAGTTCAAGAGACAGAACAATAATTATTATGTTTCATTATATGGTGTCATTTTTATTTGAAGAGAACAGTGTTAAAAGGTTTTCATAGCATAATTTCAACTGGCTTATAATAAAATCCAACATGATCTTCACTTAACTTTTAACCAAATGATAAACATCACCAGTTAGTTTCTATTACAATTAGTACCATTTATATTGAAGATAAACTTGGGTGATTTTGTTGGATATAAAATATATAATTGTCAGTCTAGAAATGCGTACAGCTAGAAAGTGGTAAAGCTATTATATAACAAAGCTAGGACCACACAGAAATGGAGAAATAGCTTTCAATGGAAAAGAAAGTAACATAAGCTTAGTTCCATACTTCTATGTTAAAGGTATACCCTATTCATAGCTAATAAAATGAGGTTATGGACATAGAATGGATGCAACAGTAACTGTAGATGAATGATAAATAAAATACCAAATCTGTGGTCATTTGATATCATTTATATTACAACTTGTTGCTGAAAAATATATCAAACTCGAAAGATAGATGGTATAAAATGACCATTCATTTATTATCCTATAAATCCATAAATTCTTTGTTGTTCTATCAGTATAAAACATATTTTTAGTCAATATAACTAACGTCATGTTTAATTTTCTAACATTTGTCATACACTTCGAAAGTCTCACTGTATGGTTCAGTGTGATTTCCACCCTCCACCAAAAAAACGCAGACCCCCCCCTTTAGTTATTACGTTTTAGGCACCAAAACCTGGAAGACTAACATCACACTAAACATTAGCACCACTAACAATTTATCTCAAAGCACCTTTTGAAATTGGTCATATAGAGAACTACAATATAAAACCTATGGCTATGCCCAGTCAATTTGTTAAGTAATGTAGCAGAGGTCTGTTGTAGAGTCAAGATCTTGCTTGAAATAATCATTCTATCCATGGCAGGAAAAATACAGGGGAGAGAGGGAGAGGGGATCCTTGCTGCATCTACACAAAAGGATCACTGTTACCCAGTCTGGAAAAACTAAATAAATTAAGGCCATTGTTATTTTCTGCAGGTACTCAATGGGATAATTATACCTATTTTGTAACATTATTTATGTAATCTTATTAAAGATTTCAGAGACAGTCAAACCCATGTCTTATAGTCCAGTGTGATATAGTACTGGATTTGCCTACAACTACATGCAGTTATAATAACAAACTCAAGTTCACTGTGTAATAATTGTAGAATCATTATAAAATTTATCAAGTTTTTCAAATTAATTGGATGGGTGCGGAAGTAATTTGTGATTGCAGAACAATAAGTTATAGTAAATTGCAAAAGTGATTAACTACTATTATTTAACTTTCAGAAATGTTTCAATGACTAAAATTACGACACAATAATAAAATATTATGTGGTTAATCAAATTACATATTCACAGCAATCAAATTTGTTTCAATTGATCTTACAACCGATTTGTTTAATGTTAATATTATGAAAACATATTTCAGCGAGCACATTTAATCACAGTCAGATACTGAAATGTGTATCAGACACAACCACTGACATCACTGTTGAGCATGACACACATGCACTTCAATCACAGCCTTGCAGGGAAATTAAAAACACAAATGTCAGGTCCACTTCACCATCGAAGATAAAAGCCAGGTCTGAAAAAAAGAAAGAAAATAATCTGAAAATGTCAGTACAATATTAAAAAAAAAATTCACAATGCTTCAAATGTAATTTCATTTCAGAACACATTTATGCGTTTGACAGCCACTAAATACTTTTATAATTAAAATTAATTACGATGCTGATATAACCCCTAATGAATAGGTTTTGAATGCCTCATTAAATCTAAAAAATAAAAAATTGTATAAGAAATATGATAATAGAGGTTAACTTGTTTAACCTTCTGACTACTGAATTCTTTTTAGTAAAAAAACAGCATTAGTGGCTACATAAATTTGTTTTGGCTTATTTACTGAATTAAAAATTAGATAAAAACATAAAATAATGTTCATATATGAATTGGTATCGGATTAAAGGGACACACTATGTTTCAGCAAACTTTGGTCAGTGTTCATGACGTTGGGCGAGATATCTCGCCTGCAGTAGTTAGAAGGTTAACATCATCTGTATTTGTATCATGTCCTACCTCTCCCGTTTTGAACTCTGATGTGTCTACACTGAACGCAACTCTGCATCCGACAGTTTCTCCATCCAGGGCTCCAGGCTTACACGTTGAACACTTCAGGTACTGGACACACGCTCCGTGATCCTCATTCCACACACTGTTCAACTGCAAGCCTGCAGCAGAATACAGTAGTATTAAGAACTAAACAGATGTAATAATTATAAAATTATCAGGATTCCCACAGAATTCCAAGTTTCAAATCTTTTCCATGACTTTTTGACAAATTTAATGACCTTTACATACAGAAGTCTATAAAAATGTATAAATGGCATGTTTAATTTTCTAACAACATTCTATTAAAAAGCATCGACAATATTGATAGGTTGATGACTGAAGA
>JAVCKW010106595.1:929-13336 GCA_034780715.1 Peltospira delicata | reverse complement strand
TAATCTCCCTTTGCACTCTCCTGCCCATTATTATTAGATTGTGTATTTAGATTCATGTCGCTGTAGTACTGCTGTGTGCCAAAAGGTTC
Organism: Peltospira delicata; assembly: GCA_034780715.1. Taxonomy (NCBI): domain Eukaryota; kingdom Metazoa; phylum Mollusca; class Gastropoda; order Neomphalida; family Peltospiridae; genus Peltospira; species Peltospira delicata. Next base: position 13,247 of record JAVCKW010106595.1, on the reverse strand, counting down.
TGACACTCTGTTTGCATTAGGATCGAAAGATACGGGTTGAAAGCGTGTTTCGGATTCCGTATTTAGCTGCAGATCGCTGTTGAAGGGTCGAGCGATGAAAGGTTTGGCCGTCACGACGCCAGGCTGTCTGTCCTCGTAGCGGGTGAAGGGTTTAGGAGCCATGAGGATGATGGAGGACCGCCGGGACCCGGGGGTGGGGGCGGAAGGGGCCAGGGCGGGGACGGATCTCGCCCGCGGCAGGTTCTCATACAGCGGACCGGTGTCTGTGTGAGTGTTGTTCAAGTTAACAGATGGTGGGTACCAGTCTTGTGAATCATCGTCCTGTAGAAATCAGAAAGAAGATTTTAGTGTTTTATTACTGTTATTTATTTCTTAAACATGATACTGTACAGGACTAACTACTGAGGTCATTTAATAATTTAAAAAATTAAAATAAACACTAAAAAAACTTTAAAAAACAAACAACAAAAATAGAAACAAAAACAACAACAATATCTATTTTGTATTGTAAATACATGCATTTACTATCAAATGTTACCTATCGATAGCTTGATGTATAAGGTTACAGAATATTAATACAGATACAATAATGTTATGTTAAACATGTGCGTATGAAATATTTACCTCCCCTAGAAAAACAAAAACAACAATACACTAACCTGATGTTCTTGAAGTTCCATAGGAATCTGCTTATTTCCAGACACAGAATAACAACCACTTTGTTCTGAATAAAGACAAAAACAAACTGTTATGAATACATATATAATTTTAAAAATTGCTGATTGGAATATCAGGATCACATATAATTTACACTCTAACTAAAATTGCATCTTAAATATTAAAGAAGATTAAGAGTTGTAATAATTCCAGACTCCAAAAATGATTTGTTTATAAACATTTGGATTGGTCTAATTCGCATCACATGATTATAAAAACTGATATTCATAACTGCATGAATGTCAGTTTTGCACTATTTTTGACTTGTCAACAAAGGAATCCCCGTTAGACTTCAAACGTTGGTCGAATATTGTGCATTCTTATACAATTTAGGGAAGATTTAAGAGATAACCATATAGATGTTTGATATTTGAGGGTGTTCCTTTCCTACAGAATTAACACATTAGTATGAATGGCCTTGCGCTAACGTGCTACGCCATTCATATAGTGTGTAAAGCGGTTTTGCGTTTCATACTTGGTGTACTTATGTGTTTATAAACCAAGTGTTTATCGTTGATGTTTCAGTGTTTTGCCCATGTAGATTAATTCTGGGGTACTTATGTGTTTATAAACCATGTGTTTATTATTGATGTTTCAGAGTTTTACTAAGTAGATTAAGTTTGGTGCACTTATGTACTTATAAACCGTGTGTTTATCATTGATGTTTAGTGTTTTGCCCATGTAGATTAACTTTGGTGTACTTATGTACTTATATACTGAACTCAGACTAACTGTGTAACAGCTGGACATTTTACCACAGACACTCATACCATTAAGGAATGGAGTGTAGCACAAATGTAGAGTGTTTGATCATGGTGTAGCAAGTTGTCTGACTGAATCCACTAGTAGAACTAGTTTTGAATATTTCATTTCAGCCAGTGCTCCATAACTGGTGTAACAAAAGGCTATGGTATATGCTATCCTGTCCGTGTAAAATCCCATTCTGCTAAAATGTAACCCATTTGGCAGCAACAGTTTTCCTTTCTCATTATCATATGCCATATAAATGGCATAGTCGGAACGGAAACCCGCGGCCGCCTGATAGGCTACTCCTTCCCATAAGCAGCAAGGGATCTTTTATATGCACCATCCCATAGACAGGATAGCACATACCATAGACTTTGGTACACCAGTCGTGGAGCACTGGCTGGAACGAGATATAGACAAATGGGTCCACCAGGTAGGATCAATCTGATGACCCACAACACCATGAGCAAATGCTCTACCTCTGAGCTACGTCCTACTTATAAAATATGTTGAATACATTTGTAAATAAAACATATATCTCTTTCTATGCCTCTCTCTCTCTTTTTCTCATTCTCTGCCTCTTTCTCACACACTGCCTCTCTCTTTCTCTCCCCCCTCTCTCTCATTCTCTATCTCTCATTCTCCCTCTCCTCTCTTTCTTTCTCTCTCTCACTCTCTCGCTCTCCTCTCTCCATTAGGACTCATAGGGTTATCTCTCATTCCAGCCTGTTCTGCCTATAATATTAAAGATGGTGTATATAACAGATCAGCCTGAGATAACGAGGCAGCACGTACCGTCGTCCTCGTCTCTGCGTATCTTCTCACGCTCCTTGCGCTGGTCGTGCTGTCGCTTGACGTCTCGCACTGTCAACACCTTGCTCTTCTCCTTCGGGATGATTCCTGCAGCAGTAAAGGAAAGGAATGTTTTATTTAATGACACACTCAACACATTTTATTTTCAGTTATATGGCATCAGACATATGGTTAAGGACCATATTGGAAGTCAAAATGGAATCTTGCTGCTGCCACTCCTTCTGATAAGCAGCAAGGAATCTTTTATATGCACCATCCTACTGATAGGATAGCACATACCATGACCTTTGGTACACAAGTAGTGGAGCAGTGGCTGGAGCAAGACTTAGCCCAAAGGTGCAGAAATAATTTATAAACATGAAACAAAATACTATACAGCAACATATTTAACAATGCAGTAAACATCTTCAGACTGCTTTCTGCAGTAATAATTTATAAACATTATTTAACGTCATACTATACAGCAATAATTTATAAACATTATTTAACAATACTATACAGCAATCAGGGCTTCTGTAATTTTTCTAAATATTACTTGTCATAAAGCCAGCATATATGAAAATTCATTGGCCATGCCTACAATTCACTATAATTCTGTAATTTGTTACTGGTCAAAAATTAAAATTAACTGGCCATAGTCATCGAGCCACAGTATTCTAGAAGCCCTGGCAATAATATGAAACATATTTAAACACCTTCAGGATGATTCCTGAAGCAATAAATATATTATATTTGTCATTCATTAGAAACTTTTTATAGCAGATATCACTGGGAGTATAATTTGCTTCATCATATATTCCTGCAGCAATAAAGGAAAGGAGTATTTTATTTAATGACACATTCAACACATTTTATTTATGGTTATATGGCGTCAAACATATGGTTAAGGACCATATTTATAGAACAGAAACCCGCTGCTGCCTCAAAGGCTACTCCTTCCAATAAGCAGCAAGGGATATTTTATAAGCACCATCCCAGACAGGATAGCACATACCATGGCCTTTGGTACACCAGTAGTGAAGCATTATTTAACAACATACTATATAGCAATAACATAAAAACATGGATAACAATGCAGTAAATACCTTCAGGATATGTGCAGCAATAAATATTTTATATTTGTCATCTGTTAGAAACTTTTTTTTGATATATCAATGGCACTATAATCTGCCAGACATCCATGGGACTAAGAAATAAATCTGGTTTAGAGAGGTTTCCAGTTTATAGGGGTTAATTTTAGTGTTAAAATAAATCAAGGAGACTGTGTAAAATGTCCAGTTTTGAGAGGGTTTGAGTTAATTGAGGTCCAGTTTAGATGGGTTTCACAAATATTTCAAATTCATTAGAAAATAAAGCAATTCCTTTTACTAAGCAATATATAGACTTGTGCATGCACACACACATGCACGCACACATGCATGCACACACACTCATATATTATAATAAAAACACTATCGAGGCCCCCTCTAAGTACAGAGTTACCTCCCTGTGTGAACTCACCAAAGAAGCGCTTAGTGTTGTCGTCAGCTTCGCGGATGTCCCAGGTGACGTCGGGCGCGTCGGGGTCGACGATCATACTGCTGTCAGACGCGCTCTCGTCCTCACTGCCCGTCGCAAAACTCTGAAACATCAACAATAAACACACGGTTTATAAGTACATAAGTACCCCAGAATGAATCTACATGGGCAAAACTCTGAAACATCAACAATAAACACACGGTTTATAAGTACGTAAGTATGCTAAACTTAATCTACATGGGCAAGACTCTGAAATGTCAACAATAAACACACGGTTTATAAGTACGTAAGTATACTAAACTTAATCTACATGGGCAAAACTCTGAAACGTCAAGATAAACATGCGAGTTGTAAGTACATAACTACACCAAACTTAATCTACATCAATCTCAGATTCACACAATGGATGTATCTAACACATTTAGAAGATAATCTTGTTGAGTTTTGAGGGTGTTTATTGTTTATTTGAAACAAATGGCCTTTTTCAATACAGACAATTGTTGGTGTTTTTATTTAATTTTAATTATATGAAACAGAGCACAACCTTTTTCTAGCATATGACATAAATGTCATCTTTAAAGGCATGAGGGTAAAAATGTAAGCATTTGCAAGATCAAATAAACAGTAAACACTGATAAATTGAAAAACCTCCATATGGTAATCTCTATTGTAAACTGGATTATGTTTCACAAAAGGTAAATCTTCAAAAAAATTCAAAATGATTACACTTAATTGTTAAGATATATCTAAGAATTTGTGTTAATTTACAACACACAGAATATCTTTACAAACAAAATGTCCTCACTTCCTGTCTTTGGTGACTGATGATTGGTCGCTTGGTTTCCATGGCATCTGCACCTCCCCCCTCTCTTCTGTTGTCCAGGCTACTGTCACCAGTGTCTGCTAGGTCTGATCTGTTCTGGTCTGTCCTGACCAGGCTGTTTGTGTGTGACTCCGGCCCTGATGTCAAGTACGTCCTCTGTGAGCTCACCACACTCTCCTCTCTGGCCGGCTGCAAGCTGGGCTGGTCCACTCGCTGGTAGGGGGAGCCAAAGACTTCACTGGCTGAAGACTTGGAGGCATCCACGGTTTCGTTGGTGTCAATGTCAGTGATCAGGTATGAGGACGGTTTCTTTTTGGTTGAAGTGGTTTCTGATTCTGAGGGGAATATAAAAACGCATTATAAAATTTGTAGTTTAAAACAGCACCAAACATTGTGACTTTTAAAAGAGGTGTCATACAAAGGTATAAATGTGACAATTAATAATCAAGTAATAAATACTACACAAAATGATGAAGTTAATAAAAATACTTTAAAATATATAATTGTTACTAATTGTTTCTGCTAATGTTTACACTAATTTGTGGCTAGACTGTCCCCAATAAACCTTTTAAAATCTGTATATCAATATCTGATTCATTTAAACACAGTAACACCTGTTGGTAGTTGCCTTTTTTAATTTACCAACCCATTCACCAGTTCACTCCTTGTTACTGTTTAAGTGGCATTCTCACTACATGATAAACTACACTGACTAACAGCATCTAAAAATTAATACTAAAATTAGGTGAGTCAAACCACATTAATAGCTTGAAGGCACCTTACCTACAAGTCTGTGCAACAAACCATATTAATAGCTTGAAGGCACCTTACCTACAAGTCTGTGTATATTTTATCTCACCATTACCTGTGTCGTTGAGCGCTGGGGTGAGCTGTGTTGCCGATGACGACCGCCTCAGTGTGGTGATGGCCTGCTGAAGTCGCGCTCCCTCGCTCGACAGCCCTGCCATCATTGACTGAACCGCTGCCAGCTCTCGCTCCATCTTCAATTTGGTGCGGGCACTCTCTCCCACCTGTACAACATTGATACATAACAATATAACAACATAACAATATAACAATATAACAGTGTTATATACTGTCTACATAACAACATCATCTACTGAACCGCGGCCAGCTCTCGCTCCATCTTTAACTTGGTGCGGGCGCTCTCTCCCACCTGTGCAACATTGATACATAACAATATAACAGTATAACAGTGTTATGTACTGTCTACATAACAACATCATCGACTGAACCGCGGCCAGCTCTCGCTCCATCGTTAACTTGGTGCGGGCGCTCTCTCCCACCTGTACAACATTGATACATAACAATATAACAACATAACAATATAACAATGTTATATACTGTCTATATAACAACATCTTCAACTTGGTGCGGGCACTCTCTCCCACCTGTACAACATTGATACATAACAATATAACAGTATAACAATATAACAGTGTTATATACTGTCTACATAACAATATAACAGTGTTATATATTGTCTACATAACAATATAACAGTGTTATATACTGTCTACATAACAACATCTTCAACTTGGTGCCGGCACTTTCTCCCACCTGTAGATTGTATACAACATAATACACTGTCATGAACTGCCTCTAATTGAAAAGAAATATTGGTAACAGTGTCACAAGATGCCTGCAACTAGAGATACAAAGGTAATAAATCTGACAAAATCAATTAAACAATGTCATAAGCTGCCTGGTGAAAATCTAATGGACAAGAGAGATATTTCCTTTAATGACTCACTCAAACCATTTTTAAAAGGTAAAACCACTGCTACCACACTGACTATTCGTTCTGATATGCAGCAAGGGATCTTTTATAATTAGCATCAAACAGAGTAATAATATCACAGCCTTTGTTACCTTTGTTAATATCAGACAAAACCAAGGTAATATGTCTGTAAACAAATATATATCATGTTAAGTCTAATTGACAAAATAAAATCTAATATCAAAATCCAAACTAAAAGTAGGTTTACAGTATGATCATGATTGCTTTTAATGAGACAAATGAAATAAAAATAAAATAAGTACCATATTTATGATTTAAAATAAATCGAAAGAAAAGAAAATGTAAGTAACTTTATTACTCATATGGTTCAAAATATCTTGGTACATATCAAACTGATACGTCCTACTAGAAAGCTTAGTGGGACGTAACACCTCGGCGTCCTACGACTGGCTTGTGCTCTGGAAATATAATAATTTAGGCACTCGTGTTGTAACTATCGTCTGTCATGGACACTCATGTAATATTCTCTATATATGTGATTTGTTGGTAAGACATACCAGAGAGGGGGCGCTGCGACTGCGAGACAATTCTCCATTCACTTTTGTCCGCAGCAAGGTCACCTCGTGTTCTATTCTGTTGTTCTCAGCTGTTGTTTCCTCCAGTGCCTGTAATTAAACAGAGGATAAATAATGTTGTACGATAAATCAGCCTATGTATACAGCATTACAGGTGTGGTTCAATGGAGGAGCACATGACAGGTTAGTGGTTAATAGTAATCGTGTTACAGGCTAGAGAAGAAGTGAGGGTGTAGTGGCCTTACACCTACCCACTGAGTCGTTAGAAACTCGCTCTAGGTGGGACGACTTAGACCATTATGCCAATGAGGCTGGTTTTCCTTGCTGATATCAACATAACAGTTAACTAAAATGCCAGTGGCTGACTTATGGCAGTTCACATGTGAGTGCAACAATCTAAGAAAAGTGCCAGTGGCTCTCTAATGGTAGCTCACCCATGAATACAACAGTTCTAATTAAAGTGCCATTTGATGGTTGACTGACAGCAGATAACATGTGTTCATATCACTTCTAACAAAAGTTCTAATGGCTGGTTAATAGTAGCTCATCTATCAATGTAACAATTATTCCAAAAGTGCCAGTGGCTCAATGCCAGTAGCTCACCTGTGAACAGTTCTAACTAAAGTTCCAGTGGCATGGTAGCTCATCTGTAAACACTACAGTTCTAACTAAAGTTCCCGTGGCATGGTAGCTCACCTGTAAACACTACAATTCTGACTAAAGTTCCAGTGGCATGGTAGCTCACCTGTAAACACTACAGTTCTAACTAAAGTTCCAGTGGCAGGTAACTCACCTATGAATACTACAGTTCTATCTAAAGTTCACATGGTTTGCTGATAGTTATAACTAAGTTCCCGTGGCAAGGTAGCTCACCTGTGAACACTACATTTCTAACTAAAGTTCCCGTGGCGAGGTAGCTCACCTGTGATGCCTGTGCGAGCTGCTGCATGACGTGAGACAGCTCTCTCTCGATGGCCCGCTGTCGCTGCACCAGACCGCTCATCTCCTGCGGCTTGCTGCGGGCCGCGTCCTGCTGCTGTAACACACCGGTCAGAGCCTTCTCCAGGAACTCCTGCAGGGGAACACAGAGCTGTTAGTAACATGTGTAATATGGTGTATTAGCTGAGTAAGGGTTAAAGATTCATAATAATAATAACACTGACTACTTATTACTTAATTGTTTATTTTTATTATGTTTTTTTTTTAAATTAACAATGCACTGAACACATTTTAATAATGGTTATATCGGCATTGGAAACATTTTAATTGGAAAACCCCTAGCAGCTACCTAGATTAACACACACCACTAGGCTATCATGAGTTAAAGAGATATAATGATCAGGTTCAACATTAAGGCATGTATTTATCTATATGTCTACATACCTACCTACTTGCTAAATAATGTTGATACTGGCCTTAGAAATATTTTAGATGAATCCCCAATGACTCACTGATAGGGATTCATCTCACACTGAATTGACTTCAGACATCATGCAAAGAACTTCAGCTATACACTATTCAACATCTGTTTTTAATGGGTGCCAGGCCATCAGCCTTTAATCAAGACACATGTGCTTTCTGGAGACTTCCTCTTGTTTGCTTACCTTGTCCTCCCTTAAGCTGGTCACCCTGAATGACTGCTCCTGGAGTTTCCTGTCCAGCTCATACAGCTTCTCCAGCTTCTCCTAAACAAATAAAAGGAACATTTGTTTTTCAATCATACTGTCACTGATCACTCACCTATTTCATATCCAAAAAAAGTGTTATTTGAAAACATATGCATTAGATTTGTACCTAAATTTACTTTATACAGTGAAACCTCTCAAAACCAGACCTTCAGTTAACTGGAATCCTCTCCAAACCGAACATTTTACATAGTCCCGTGATTCATTTTAACACTAAAATGGACCACTCTAATCAGGAAACCCCTAAAAACCAGATTTATATTTTAGTCCGATGGATGTCCGGTTTTGAGAGGTTTCATTGTATAACCATATATATACATTCACCATATTTCATAAATATGGCTGTCCATACATCTGAAAACAATGGCTGTTTGGTGATGTGTACTATATTTCAGCTTACTATGGTTTAATGAGTAAGTTTTTAATAGTAACACCTTTCCCTTATGTTGCTGTGAATACTTCTGAACAAGAATACTATTTGCTAAAATTGGCAAGTATCCTTGTGTTTTACAAATTATGTTGTTGTTTATAGTGCTCTAAAGAATGTACCTCCAAGTGAACATGGTCAGCTAAATTTCAACTAGAGATGTTCACACCGGTCTAATCTATAGAGGCATCCACTATACTGATACTAACCATTATATAGATGATATTAACTACAGACGATATCTATAAAAGGAAGTATATAGTGTTTTGTTCACACTGGTCTAAGCTATAAATTCAGCATTATATTAGCTGGAAGTGGTTTGGGAAATACAGTATGAGGTATTTTAGCAATGTCTGTTCACACTATATAGAGAAAGGAAAGGAAATGAGTATTTTATTTAATGATGCACTCAACACATTTTATTTATGGTTACTATAGACAGTATGGTTAAGGACCATATTGACAGTCAGAACAGAAACCTGTTTCCCCCACATAGGCTACTCCTTGCGATAAGCAGCAAAGGTTTTTTTATATGCACCATCCCACCGACAGGATAGCACATACCACGACCGTTGGTAAACCAGTCGTGGGGCACTGGCTGAAATGAGAAACGCCAAAGGGTCCACAAGGTAGGATTGATCTGACGACCCACTGCACCGTGAACGAACACTACCTTTGAGCTATTTCCCGCTCTACACTGTATAGAGGCTTAAAATCTATAAAGTGAAGTATACTGTGTTGTGTTTACTGGTTACTGACCTCGAGGTCGACCTCGTCGGTGGACAGCTGTCTGATCTCGTCCTCGATCTCGCGCACGAACCGCTGCTCCTGGTGATCTCGCGAGAACTCCAGCATCTCCCGCGGCTCGGTGAACTGGTCCGGTCGCAGCAGGTGCTGTTATAATAAATACAGAGACATAGTTTTAATATAGTTATATAACTCCAGGATCTCTCGCGGCTCAGTGAACTGGTCTGGTCGTAGTAGGTGCTGATGTGGAAAACACAGAGACATAGAGAGGTTTAATATATTTATATTATATTATATAAATATATTATACACATATTGTCTATTTAATGACACACTAACACATTTTTATTTACAGCTATATGGGATATCTCTTGCGGCTCAATTAACTGGTCCCGCCGCAGCAGGTGCTACCTGGCAAACACAGATAGTTAGTTAATATATATTGTCTATTTAATGACACTCTCAACACATTTTTATTAACAGCTATAAGGGATATCTCACTGGCTCTGTGAACTGGTCCGGTCGCAGCAGGTGCTACATGGCAATCACACAGTTAATATAGTCTCTCTGTCTGTCTGTCTCTGTCTCTCTCTCTCACTCTCTCTCTGTCTCTCTCTCTCACTCTCTCTCTCTCACACACACACACAATCACAAATGCTCACACTTGCACTGTCTATTTTTATTAACAGCTATATATCTCCCATGGCTCAGTTAACTAGTCTAGACGCAGCAGGTGCTGACATAGCAAACACAGATAGAGTTTATATATATATATTAATAGCTACATGGGATATCATTTTATTTACGGTTATATAACATGGTTGAGGACCATACTGATAGAACAGAAACCACATAGCCTACTCCTTCCGATAAGCAGCAAGGGATCTTTTATATGCACTATCCTTTAGATAAAGATGGCACATACAAGGGCCTTTGGTACACCAGTCATGGATACCAAAGGTCCACCAGGAAGGATTGATCCGACGACATGAACGAACATTCTACCTCTGAGCTACATCCTGCTCCTTGGTTGTTGGGTGTCAAACAATGGCAGTATAAATGATATTTAAAATTTATCATAAAACCAAGTTTCAAACACAAATAAGTATTAATAAAACATGTTCTACACTCTAAATATGTTATTCCGAACACAGATGTACCAATTATGCAACTTTTCATATTTGTATGAATCAAATAAAGTGGTTTCACAACACACACCCACTAGGAATATAAGTGGAGACAACTCACCTTCCGGTACTGTGTAGCCAACATCAAGTTATCTCCCCCATACAGACTGCCCATAGTGACCATGTTGTCCACCAAATTGATGAGAGGCTTGTACACTTCTTGCTGTAAAAATAACAAATATTAACATTTAATTACTTGTATGTAAAATATGTAATTTTACTTTTCAATACTAATAACCAAATCACACACAAAATTGATTCTTAATCAACATTAAAATGAAATAATGAAATAAAGGTTAATGATGGAATAGACATGTGTATGAAAAGCTTACCTTGTTTTCTATTTCTTCCAGCTCCCGTTTAAGATCTACATATGACTGGTGATTTTCTTCCAAACTTTCCTCCAAGTGGCCTGAAGAATCATTGCGTCTGAAATAAGGGTAACATATAAAATTAATGAGATTCTGTAACACTAAATCCCAAAATACATTAAAAAGCAAAACACAAAAAAAAGAAGAAAAAAAGAATAAATCTACATACATCATCCTCTACATTATTTTTTTAATTATTTAAATAAAAGGGATGAATTAGAATATGTCACTGTCTTAAAGGAGCCAACTAAAGGTGAAATTTTAATAAAATACTGTTTAATCACTCTTTCAAAATAACACATCAACTATGATAACAGAGGGCTATATCCTACAACAACATGTAGAAAAACAAAGGCCTGAACCTCCTAACTTGTAGTTTAGGAGGCCAGGGACCTTATTCACAAAACAGTATATAGTTACAGTTCACACATAATATACATTTTCATCTGATCATTGGCTGAAAGTAGTAACTCTGATGTCATAGACCATTGGTTTGACGTACATTTAACATTAGTTTTAAACATAAATGTATGCCCTTTTGTGAATAAGGTCCCAGGCCAGCAAACTGGGTTAGGAGTTGTTGTTTTTGGTGTGTTTTTAAAAACTAACAGTAAACTTACTGCCTGCGGTACTCTAACTGTAATCATTAACTTACTGCCTGCGGTACTTGCGCTCGACGCTGCATCTCTTGTCGAGACACTCGCGGTAGTGTACTGTCTATAGTAACTTACTGTCTATAGTAACTTACTGTCTATAGTAACTTACTGTCTATAGTAACTTACTGCCTGCGGTACTCGCGCTCGACGCTGCGTCTCTTGTCGAGACACTCGTGGTAGTGTACTGTCTATAGTAACTTACTGTCTATAGTATACTGTCTATAGTAACTTACTGCCTGCGGTACTCGCGCTCGACGCTGCGTCTCTTGTCGAGACACTCGTGGTAGTGT
>JAVCKW010105484.1:0-13366 GCA_034780715.1 Peltospira delicata | reverse complement strand
TAATATAATATAATATAATATAATATAATATAATATAATATAATAATAATAATAATAATAATAATAATAATAATAATTTTAAAACCTTCTGTTTGCTTTTCCATGCTAAGCACACAACTGAGTACTGATTATTATCATTTTTTTTTTTTGAAGAAATTAAACATATTTGACGTCATGGTCATGATTAGTTTATATAGTACATGCACTACAAAATGTACAAAACTGAACTGCTGAAATAGGCTAGAGGATAGTCATTTCATTAATAACTGCTTCCATAGGATGAAAGATTAACAAAATCCTTAAACACCTTTCAATAATAAGAAAAGAAAGATGAACATATTTTTACTACCAACAAAGGTGTGTGTGTTATTTTTTTATTATAAATGGTTCTTTTTAAAAATAAATACTGGTTCATTTATGTAAGCAGAAAGAAGATTAATGAACATAAAACATAGGCCTATATTTGAACTACCACACTAACAAAGATATTTTTATTTACCAAACACTGAACTACTTCATTAAAAAAATTAAATGAACAATTTGCTAAAAACAAATCCAAGCATTATATAAAGTATAAGTTTTTGGCACATCAATGAGCAATAATTCATCCACTAGATAAAGGACGAGATGTGTATGCAGCCACGTTATTAAGAACAAAACAATTCATGGATGCACAACTTGCATTAAAGGTCCATGTGGGGGAAAATGTATTTCATGTACAAAATATGTTGTTAATCCGACAAAAAGATCTTTGGTTGCTTGTATTGGGTGGGGAAATATATTTACCTGTTCATATACTCATTGAGTTCGGACACTTTTTGCACTGTAATAAATGCATGTTAATACCAAAGTCACAGAAATAAACAGAAAAGGAGAGGAACCAACTATTTATAAAATATGTTCATGTCAGGCGTCTAGTCTTAAAAGAGACTGTGAAATTAGACTAGAGATTAGACTGGCACAAGAAATGCTAATGCTGGACAAAATGAAAATAATAGATTAAACTCAATATCTTGATTACAGAAAGCATTGACAGAACAGGCGAGGATCGAAGATGCTAGTTTGGTGGAGGGGGAAATGGTGATAAAAGAAACAGACTCAACCCATAGAAAAATCTCAGGAGGAAAACACACCATTACTCAACAGACAAAATTATATAATTAAATACTATTTTGAAAACACCAACACAAAAACACCATAATAATTTAATAATATTTCAAATTAAAATAAAAACCAATAATAATTTAATATTTAAAACAAAAAAATAAAACCATTAATAATTAAATATTTTTATAAAATAAAATAAAACCATTAATAATTAAATATTTAAAAAATGAAACAAAACCAATAATAAACAACATTAAAAATAAAAACAATAATTAAATAATATTTAAAAAAAAAAAAATAATAATAATTTAAATAATATATAACTGTTTTCATTTTGAATAAACACTAGTGAGTACTGGTTTTTCTAAGACGTCATCTGTCACACAACTAGGAGGAAAATCTTACGGTGCTCTCAAATAAAAGATACACGAACCTCTTTCCAGATAAACAACTTGCCCTCCTGACATGAACAAAGGGACAGGCCACACCAGGCAGGCATGCACCAACACAGATCCTTCTGCTGCCTGAGTTTCTTAATGCAAATTTTGTAACGTTTTGTTCGTTTCTATGTTGTAACAGACCGTTTCTACAGAAACTAATAAAATGTTACAAAACGTTTGATTAAGAAATTGGCTGCTGATGTCTATTCCAACTCGAGAGTCAGCATGTAAGAAACATTTTGATTTGCTTCAGTTCTGCTCTTTATGCACTCTACCATTAGTTTTAGTTTTGACAATTTTCCCACAATATGGCGACACCAAACTGGCTACATTACAGTAAGGTGAGTATGGTCATCTTGAAAATCATCTTCTCCTACATACATGTTTTAGCAGACGGAAACGAAACACTTCCATGATGTACATGTAAGTTATTTACAAAGTTAATGTGGAACTTTTATTTTTTGAAAATAAACAGGTATATCGTAGAGTGAATGAAAGTTACTCCTTAAATAGAAAGCGAAAGCCTTCCTTTTCAACATAACTCTTGGATTTTACTTCACATTATAGGGCAGAATGTGTGGTCCCTAACTGCTATAGCTGAGGACATGTCATATCATTTAGATGATCAATTGAAATGGTGATTTGCTTTTATCTCTGTATATAAAGGTTACAAAAATAATATATTCATCTTACTCATATTTTTTTTAATGGATATTTGGGAGATGGCTGCCTTTGTAGCATTGTCACTCAAAAGTAAATAAGTAAATAAATCAATCAATAACTGTAAACAACTAATAATTACCAACTGAAAATGACCTTATTTAGGGTATTGGTCACTGATTATCTAACAATAATTTATTAATGTTTTATTTTATTTAAAGACACACTCAAAACATTTTATCAATGGTTATATCAGTGTTGGAAAATATTTTAATTAGAAAAATCTCTAGTGGCTCACTAACACGGTTCAATCATATATCAATTGTGTTTGAGACAGACGCAAAAACTCAGAGAAGTACTTATTTTGGTTAATTCTGCACAAAAATCATGTACATATGAGATCAGACCTTACTGCCACCTTAGAATTAAAAGGTCGTAAGTAACCTTTATAAATATTGGAGAAAACAATAAAAATATGTGTCATCCTTTTTTTAAATCAGGTGAGGATATACAACATGTGAGACTGATAATCCATAATTCATTTTGTAAACCCTCACCTTATTTTTCAAAAAGGATGACTATAATTTTTCTTGTTTTCTCTGAAACAAGAAAATGTTGCTTACCGCCTTTTCATTCTAAGGTGACAATATATACTAGTACACTTTAAATATTAAAACAATCATGTAAACCTATCTATAGAAACAGATATGCATTTTTTTTTAATAGAATACAAAATTACAAAAATTATAACTGTCATAATAAAAATAATAGTAAACTCAAGAATCTCTTTGAAAGAGAACTATTATGAATCAGAGAAGATCTACTGAAACAGAAAGATGCACTCTTAATGGACGACATACTCTATAATGATGATTATATGTTAATACACAAAAACAAGTCTGTGAAAACAGAAATAATAATTATTATTATTGCACTAAACTTCATTTTATACAACATGATTGTACATACAGCACTTAATAGGATTAGGATGAATGCATTAATGAATGAAAACAAAACACATAAAAACAAAAAAAATAACATTACCCAGTAAATAAGAACAAATAATGTGAAAATTAAATACGAAAATACTAATTTAAAAGAAAATGTGAAAATTATTCTAAATATCTATCCAATATAACTGAAATAAACTTTAATTCATCCATCAAATATATTTTTGGTAAACTTAATAAGTAGTATTTTTTTTGAAAGATTATTAAACTGTTAAGCTTATGATTAGTAAGTATTATTATGATATGAATAAAAATGCAATATAGAATATTATGAACTGATACATAGTTCAACACCATATCCCAGAAAAACATTTACTATATATGGATGTAATATACAATCCTTAAATATATCATAGAAATTGACATTCAAGAAAAAAAAGTGTGCGTTGAAGAACAAAAAATGTCATATTCAACATAAATAAATGAAAAACATAATAAATAATTACAAAGTCTAACATCTTGATTTGAGATAATAATATTACCATCACCATCTATAACCAACTTCAATAATAGATGTGCATAAAAAATATCTAATGATCTATAGTAAATATTTACTTCCAATACAATTTAGTCAGCTTTGATGTAAAAAAAAAAACTGTAACAGCAAGGCAGGCACCAACAAATATGTCAAATTTGAATTTTTTAAAAAGTAGTAGAATCTTTCAAATATATATTATTATTACATCATAAATATCTATGAAGATTATTATGCAGTAATAAGGAGAACAAATATTACACAATGGAAACCTGCTTTATAAAACAAATGTAAAACATAAAACAAACGAAAACAAAACACATACTTCTTGTGTGTTTGTGTACATGCACACAAAGGAAATTCCATATTCTTGTGCATATTGTGATTTTTTGTTTTGGTGTTCATATATGGGTATTATTAATACTATTACAAGTATATCCTACTATATAAAGCAAATTATATAAATGCTATCACTACAAGATGTTTTAAAAATATATGTTCATGTCATCATATATATATATATACATTATTTAATTAGCATAACATTTTACAAAAATAACAATAATACAAATCAAAAACACAAATTCCAGTGGCAAGAAAATATCCTATATTAACTGAAGATCATGCAGACACTGTGTATCTCTGCCTGCAATTCCATACACTTTGTGTAATAAAACATAAGGTCACAGGGTAAGATCATGAAATGGACTGGAATCAGATTAGGATTATCAGCAACTAGTTTTGACCTAAAAATACATTTACAAATACAGAATTCCAAGTAAAGGTTTCTGTTAGTCAGTCGGAATTTAGTCAGTCGGAATTCAATCAGTTCAGGATGCAACAATAAGAAAAGTGGTTTTCAAGCATGATATTACCTAAATATTAATGGCCACTATAAGAAAGTTGTATTAGCATTATATTAAACTTTTGAAGTATAATCCTGAGGCAGAGAGCTGATAAATACTTTGATAGAGAAATGCCCTGAAAACATCACTAACAGAAACATGACACCATTGGGAATCAGTCATTTCAAGTATAAACTCGTACACAGCTGTTATAGTAGATATTGGAAGTATAATTTGTTTATCTCCTGCAGTATCAGCCTAGGAGAAAATCAATATGATATCCTCACATCACATTATGCTGTAGCCAATTACCAGAATGTCATACAAAGCTACAGACATATTTTTGTACCTATAATCAACTTTTAAAATAAAATAAAATGGTGTTTAAGAAGTGGAAATTAAAAGCTTTATAAAGAATGAAAAAAAATCTTTCTTGTTTTGTGATATCGTTATATATCAGTACGAGTTGATAAAAGTATAAAAATCCTCAGCATCTGTTTGTTTCATCAACTCATACTCGTAAATTATGATATCACAAGACACAAGAGGGATATAATCTACCGGTATATTATATATCTATTCTTGATGTATATAAACCAAGTTTGTATAAATGCAAAGACTTTGTAATTATATAATTAAACAGCAAAACGTGATGTGAAGTCATCACGTGGGATACATCGATTTCTACGTACACTTCTTTCTGAAGCTAAACAATGGATAACAGGTATATTTTTCAAATAAATGCATCTCAAGTAATGTTTCTGTAAGTTTTACTACCAGAACTGCAAATATTAATATCTCTATTAAAAAATATCACTGCAGAATAAAGGTTTACAGTAAATACACGACTGTGAAGTAAACAGTCAAAAACCAGACATTAATAATAAAATAAATTGAAAATCACACTATTACTTAATTATAATCACAATACCATAAATAAGCACCAAAATACATAATAAACATTTACAAATATGCACCAAAGAACATTAATAAACATTTATAAATATGCAACAATGTAAATGACAAATGTATATATATTTAATAGAATACTAAACACTCACGAGAGGAATGTTACGACAATAGAATAAGTAACAACACAATGTGCACAATATTCCCCACTCGGGGTGGTGGTGTTAAATTAACCTTGTTAATGAGCAGGGCTCATAGAATATGGTGACCCGATGTCCATCGCCAATGATTTATAGACTTGATCCACCAAATAATTATACAATTAAAATCAAATATATTTGTATGGCCTGTGAATTTCCATGTACCTAATCTACTGACCTTTTAGCAAGTAATAGTTAGAAAAATTCAAGCACTGATGATGAAGCTATTGTCAGTTGCATCATGTTTTGTGTGTGTAATACCGGATGTCAAAACATCTGTTAAAGTGTTTTGCTCTGTAAGTAAGGGGTATCTGCTTCACAGCAATCCCGCGATTTATTTTACTTAAGGAATACTTCAGCAGCAAGATAGAAGAACGGAAGTCCAGGTGATAAAATACACAACATATATGGTCTTAAGATACAACTGAAGTAAATATACCAGCAACTGAAGCATTGGGCTAAAGCAAATGCCAAGATACAAATTAACAAATTGGAATCTTCCTACTGTGGGCCATTTCTTTAAAGACCAATTTATTTAAATAAAGATCATTAATTATTTAATACTGATATATTCAAAACAAATCCTATTTTGGCATTAACAACACTGGATTGGTTAATTTCTTCACAGCCGTCAGTTTCACTGGCAGCATTATTTAATTATCTTATGTCTGAAATTATTTCAAATATATAAAGTAGATTTTTAAAAACCCAAAGTATGTCAGTGTCAGCCCATACTCCAATACCATACTACCTGAGAGTCTCAAACATTGTCATTTTCAAAGAAAAACTTCAGCTTTGGTGAGAATTTGGATTTTTTTTTTACAATTTCTTAATCTTAGGAAACCTTCTGAGATATAAGACACAAAGTTATCTTCTATGAAAAGTAATTTTGTAAATCTATTAATTTGAGACTTTCAAGCACTTTTCTTTGATTTTAGCTATAAAAAGCACACAGAGGTTTCTTTCTCAAAAAAGGAGAAGATTTTGATAGGCCTGAATGCAAACTGCAACATAAGGCATGAAACCAAACCACCCTGGGATGATACACCTCCACCGATATGCACAGCACTGGCTACCCGTGACGAATCACTCATCAGAAATCTGCAAGTGCTCTTCCTCAGGAGACGGTGGTCTCTTGTATTCAAAGCGGCTCACGAGGTACACAATTAGGGTCACCACGGCAACAAGAATCAGGCCCAGGCAGTTTACCAACATTGCTTCAGCTGGCTTTGAACTGTAGGTAGTTTTCCTGAAACATAAATAGCATTAAGATGAAAACAAATTCATAAAGGTAAAAAGGCAATCATCATTACATTAACATTTGTTTTAAAGACTTTTATAATAATATTTCCTAAATAATATTATTGAAGCACAATTTCTTGGAATTTTAATAATCCAATATCTGCAAATATTTCCTCAAAAATATTACTGCTGTATTACTTATAGGAATCTGATATACAATATTTGCAAATGTGATCTCAGCCTTGTTATAATTTGATGATTTCTTACAATAATTGAAAGCTAAAATCAACCCCATTAGACATTATAAATAATTATTATACAAAACATTCTGTAATCCAGTACTGAAAATTTTGGTATATAAAATCATTAAGTGAGGACGTAACTTGATACTTAAAATCATAAATTAAAGCAACTTTATAATGAATTCAGGGTTTGACATTAAGGCACGTCCGAACAACATTTCCTAGTAAGAAGCGGGTTGAGTCTAGCCCGACTGGAGATATTTTCGTGCTCAGATTGTTATTAAAAGTGAATGGTATTATTACATGGACCAGAGTGCCTTCTCCGTAATGCCCATCAGACAGGTTGCACAGGCGAAGCACAGGATCGCAATTCCAAAGAAGACGTGGTAGGGCATCAGTTTGCGGCGAATTCCCATTCCAACTTTCGGCCAGAGGAATGACACAAAGCCAAGCACCCACTGAAATTAACAGGAGAAAAATAAATTACTTAAACACCTTTTTTTCCAACGATGCACTAAACATATTTTTATTAAGTTATACCTAGTTGTTACTTGAAGAGATTGATCTGAGTTTGCCAAGTATTTGATGGTCTGCCATGCAGGCACACATACTAGCCTATCAAAGCGCCCTACATGAACAGAGTAACAAAATAAAGATTGGCTCGTTAACCTTCTGACTACTGCAAATGCAATGTCAACATGCACTTTATGGCTGAAAATGCACACATAGGATCTACAGTGTATATGCCAGCTGAGACAGAGAATATTATTTTATATTCCAAAGCTGAATTACAAGTATAAAATTACCTTCATCAATAAACTTCAAAATAATGAAACATTTTACACATAGTACATATTACTTATGACAGAAATCCTAATGTGAAATACAGCTGGGGGCGTATTTTTTATGTTCTCTTAGAGCTAATACGTAAATATCACTAAAATGAAGACATTATATTTAAAATGTCATCAGTTATGTCATTTATCGTTATCACAGCATTGAGACTGTTTAAAAAATCTGCCCTCTAACGCATACAAACATTCCTCTTCTATTTTTAAATCTTTAAATCTTTTGTTTATATTTCTTTTATTAAACATGTAAAATGAAGCCTGACCTGGGAGGAGAAGAGTATGATGGTGGCGAGTCCCAGCCAGCTGTGTAGCGAGTAGAGGTTGGGGATGGGGGGTGACGCAAGGTTGTGGGAGTCGAACACGGCCTTCAGCCCGACACCGGCGAAGATGAGAGCGCTGATGTGCAGACTGGCGTGCAGGATCTTGATGTACAGCTTGTTGTCATTGCGGAACACTCGATACGCAAGGATAGCTGAAAACACAAACACTAACATATGATCTTGATGTACAGCTTGTTGTCATTGCGGAACACTCGGTACGCCAGGATAGCTGAAAACACAAACATATGATGTTGTTGTCATTGCGGAACACTCGGTACGCAAGGATAGCTGAAAACACAAACACTAACATATGATCTTGATGTACAGCTTGTTGTCATTGTGGAACACTCGATACGCCAGGATAACTGAAAACACAAAAATATGATCTTTATGTACAGCTTGTTGTCACTGCGGAACACTCGGTATGCAAGGATAGCTGAAAACACTAACATATGATCATGATGTCATTGCGGAACACTCAGTATGCAAGGATAGCTGAAAACACAAACATATGATCTTGATGTACAGCTTGATGTCATTGCGGAACACTCGGTATGCAAGGATAGCTGAAAACACAAACATATGATCTTTTTGTCATTGCGGAACACTCGGTATGCAAGGATAGCTGAAAACACTAACATATGATCTTTTTGTCATTGCGGAACACTCGGTATGCAAGGATAGCTGAAAACACTAACATATGATCTTGTTGTCATTGCGGAACACTCGGTATGCAAGGATAGCTGAAAACACAAACATATGATCATGATGTCATTGCGGAACACTCGATATGCAAGGATAGCTGAAAATACTAACATATGATCTTGATGTCATTGCGGAACACTCGATATGCAAGGATAGCTGAAAACACAAACATATGATCTTGATGTCATTGCGGAACACTCAGTATGCAAGGATAGCTGAAAACACAAACATATGATCTTGTTGTCATTGCGGAACACTCGGTATGCAAGGATAGCTGAAAATACTAACATATGATCTTGATGTACAGCTTGTTGTCATTGCGAAACACTCGATATGCAAGGATAGCTGAAAACACTAAAATATGATCATGATGTCATTGCGGAACACTCGATATGCAAGGATAGCTGAAAATACTAACATATGATCTTGATGTCATTGTGGAACACTCGGTATGCAAGGATAGCTGAAAACACAAACATATGATCTTGATCTACAGCTTGTTGTCACTGCAGAACACTTGATACACAAGAATAGCTGAAAACACAAACATATGATCTTGATGTACAGCTTGTTATTGCGGAACACTCGATATGCAAGGATAGCTAAAAACACAAACATATGATCATGATGTAAGCTTGTTGTCATTGCGGAACACTCGATATGCAAGGATAGCTAAAAACACAAACATATGATCTTGATGTCATTGTGGAACACTCAGTATGCAAGGATAGCTAAAAACACTAACATATGATCTTGATGTACAGCTTGTTCTAACTGTGACTGGGGTGGTCACTGGACTCTTTATACTGGGGGTCATTTGATTTTTTTTGAATTTTAAGATAAAACTAAAAAATAATTTCTATGTTCTGTCCAAAATACTTTTTTCAAGGGTCAGTGAGATCCCTAAATTCCACACTTACCATCGCCATAGAGGAAGATCATGCCTATGACCATGAAGAGCGGGTGGTAGTTGAACTCCAGGGCGGGGTTGCTCTGCCAGGCGAAGCCCCCGCGGAAGTGCCCCATCCAGACAGCCACCATGATCACCCCTGACAGACCGAGCAGCTGAACAAGCAAGACGAGCCACGTGAATGTGCGCATCTCCGACGACGAGGCCTGGTGACTTTCAAAACTCTCCATTGTTTACCTGCAAAACACAAATATTTGAGAATTGAACATGATAATTTTTGAGATTCATGCAAGTATGAAATGCAAAACTGCATTACACACTACATGAATGACATAGTGCATTAGCGCGAAGCCGTTTATACTATTTGTGTAAAGCGGTGTCATGTTTCATACTTGTATGAAACTAAAAAAATATCACGTTCAATTCTTATAATTCCAAACACCTAACAATATCGCTGTTGTTAACTTATTTGAAATAAAAGCCGAACTCTATTTTCAGACTATTAAAAATTTTATTAACTGGAAATTCATACTCATTTGTTCTGCGTTTTTCGTCAGTAGCCAAAGTAGTTTAAATAAATAAAAGATTTTTTTTTTTTTTTAAATGCTTATTTTTGTATAAAATATGAACACAAAATGTTTTTAATGTAAAAGAACGCACAACAATCGATTAACGTTTGAAATCTAATAATTGAATCTTACTGGGATTGCTTTGTGGACAAGTAGGTTAAAAATAGTGCAAAATTGACATTCATGCAGTTATGAATGTTGGTTTTTGTAATCACATGATGCGAATTAGACCAATCAAAATGTTTATAAACAAATAATTTTTAGAGGTTTGAATTATATAATAATATCATCAGGGTTTTCAATGGACTCTCCAGGGATCTCAGGGACCTTTGAAAAGTTTGTTTTTTTGTCTCGTTTTTCTCCTGATATGTATAAAGGGATCTCACTGACCTTTAAAAAGTGTCTTTTGAAGCATGGAATTTCAACAGAATTCCAACTTTTTTAATTTAAAATTAAAATTCTACTATAGGACTCTCCAAATTTCATTTGATAAGAAAGCTCATTTGACTCTAAATGGTCTTTCTCGTTTTTCTCCTGATATTTATACAGAGATCTCACTGACCTTTAAAAAGTGTCTTTTGAAGCAAGGAATTTCAACATGACTCTTACTTTTTTAGTTTTAACTCAAAATCCTATTACAGGACTCACCAAGTTTCATTTCAGACAATATCCAAATTATTTTGCCAATTTGAAGAGCAATTGAACAAATTCATTTGGAAGTTATGAAAAGAAACATTAAAAAATGATATAAAGGAAAGCCCTTTATCAATGTTTTTGTCAAACTTTGGCTGATACATTCAAAATTTGCTCTCCAATCAAACTGAATTCAAATTCATATAGCGCAAACTTTTCAAATTTGGCATTTAATTCTCAACAGAGAAAACTTTTCCAAAATCAATAGCACACTTATCCCCCCTCCCCTCTTGCTTCTTCAGTCCCCGGACTGGTCAAAAGTGTTCCTTCAATGCCTATGTTGTACGTTAGATCCCCCCTTATCCCTCCCCACCTTTTTCCTGTCTTGGACGACAGAACTGGCATGGTCAGATCTGGCACCCACGACAGGCATGTGCTATAACAGCTTAGTTCTGAATGTGCACATTAAATTACTTTGATTTGAATGTTTTTGCTAATATGGAAATTCTTTCACCAATTTTTTTTTTTTAATGCCAGTGGTGCCTTTGGCAAATGCCAGCATGAACCTTGCCTGTATAAATATCAGTAGAAAAATTAGACAGAAGAGACAAAAAAGTACAGTTAATTTGCCAAATTCAGTTGTAGTTGTTGTTTTTCATTGAATAAATAGGGTTACTGAATATTTAATCATATATAGTGCAATTTTAAAATCACTGATTCTATGGCTATTGGATTTTTTTACAACTAGCAACCTTGATAATATTTATTGTAACTTTTAATTATTAGTGTATTTTTTTAATGAAAACAATTTTGTTTGCTATTGTTTAGTATATACAAAAAAAAAAAAAAATCTGATTAAATGAATAAAACATATCTTGAAAACACATATCTTAAAATAATTCAATTTAAATGCACTTGCATTCATTATGATTATTAAGATTCTGAATTTATTAATTCATAATCATGAGATCATAGATGACATATGGTATGACAAGCATGAAAACAATAAAAATGTAGAAGACAAACAAATGCAGTATATTAAAAAGCTTCAACAGATGTGATAAACTGTCCTTGTTGTGTTTTATTCATTACACAGTAAAAGAAAAGTAAGCCATATGTCACACTGAACAGCATCTCATTAATTCTGTGGTGCACACCATTTGTAACTCAAATCTAATTATGCATGAAGGAAAAAAGCCGGTTAGGTATCATATAAATGTATATTTAAGATAATTTATATGCAAGATGAAAATATGTTTTGTTCAGAATATACATTAACAAATAATTTAAATAAAAGAAAATCATTACTGCTTCCTTGGCGACTCAGCAGACTCCAAAACCGGAAGTTATCATGTGCGTCGTCCGGAAGTAGATTGGTATTTGGTGGATGTGAAATATAGATTGACTTTTGATAGCAAACGTAACAATATAAATGTACTGGTGTATGCCTAATTAATTTCCCTTATTGAGTTGTTTCCCTTGTTTAGTGTTATTTAATATGTGTATTGACATATTATTTTGTCCAGTGCTATTCGCGCATTGGTTACATTTGTTGTGTTGTGAATGACAGATGTGCGAAGTTTGTAAAAATACATAATTCATGATGTAATATTGATAAACAAAACATTTAAAACGTCAGTTATGTAGAATATTGCTTCTACGTTGGAACTATAATTTTAGCGTTGCTGCAAATAAGCTCAACCATGGCATCATCGGAAATGCCATCTGGTTCTGTGGCTCTCTCAAAACGAAGTAAGAGAAGCGTGGCAACGTATTTTAAAGGAGAATGTGGTAAACAAAGTAACCCACAGAAGTTGCACGACTTCCTTGAACACATTTTGAGTCCCACACGACCTATTGATGAGTTTGAAACTATAGATTGGTGCAAATGGCTCATTGCTGGAGGATCGACATTCGAAGAGTTTTCAAAAATTGGTTTGTTTATTATTTTGATTTTACAAGCTTTATTCTACATAATTTAGCTCAGGTAACATTGAATCCTTTCTGCACTGTTTCAAGGCTGGAGAGTATGATATATATAACAGACTGCCAAACTGTTAAAATGACAAACAAAAAATAAATGGTCTGAAACATCGACTCTCTGAATTGCAGCAGGTTAAGTGTATACCATGGATGACCCATATTTCGGCAGGGTAAAGTTAAAACAGCGAATACATTACATAATGAAAGAATATTCGATATTATTTGTTTAGCATAAAATTATATAATAAAAAGAAATGTACTGACA
>JAVCKW010104373.1:0-13379 GCA_034780715.1 Peltospira delicata | reverse complement strand
TGATCCCCTGTTGCCAAAATAACCCGTTTACAAAAGGCAAACACCTGAATTTCATCTTTCTATGTCATGGGCTTTCTAAAAAAATTTGGTCACAAATCCCCCCCAGGGAGGGGGAGGATTACCTCCTGCCAGCTGACGGCCTATTAGGGACTGATCTCAGATCAACCACGTGTCAGGCGAGTGCTTTCACCACTAGGCTATCAGGACATCCTTGAATGTCAAGAGTCGGATGTAGCTCAGAGAGAAAGATTTTCTCATGGTTCAGTGGCTCATTAGATAGATTCAGCATGGTGGACCCTTTGGGTTGTGTCTCATTCCTGCCAGTGCTCCCCATAGAAAGAACAGCATATACCACAGCCTTTGGTACACTAGTTATGGAAAGGAAAGGATATTTTATTTAACGAATAACTCAAAACCCTTTATTTATGGTTATATGGCATCAGA
Organism: Peltospira delicata; assembly: GCA_034780715.1. Classification (NCBI taxonomy): domain Eukaryota; kingdom Metazoa; phylum Mollusca; class Gastropoda; order Neomphalida; family Peltospiridae; genus Peltospira; species Peltospira delicata. The sequence goes on along the minus strand of JAVCKW010104373.1, from coordinate 12,935 downwards.
CATATGGTTAGGACCATAATCATAGTCAGAACGGAAACCCGTTGCCATCACATAGGCTACTTCTTTCGACAAGCAGCAAAGGATTTTTTATATGCACCATATCAGACAGGATAGCACATACCACGGCCTTTGGTAAACCAGTCGTGGAACACTCACTCTAATAAGAAACAGCTCAATGTGTCTACCAAGTGAGATCAATTCAATAACGTACCACACCCTGAGCAGACAATCAATTAGTCTATGAGTGTCAGGTATAGTATGTACGTGTATAAACACAAACGGCCTACCTCATGGGCTATCTCTTCATCATAGATGGACTCTTCCTCTAGGGGTTCCCAGATCTTCACATCATAATCAATTCCACTTGACGCCAGGACTGAAAACACACAATATATGAATTAATATTATGGGGGACTAACAAAAGTCACTGAAAATAGTAGGTACTGAATGCCACTTGCATTGATCATGGTTCAACTGAGGATTGAAGGAATACACAATATATGGAAGATAACAGAAGTCACTAAAAATAGAAGGTATTGAATACCACTTGCATTTATCATTTGGTTCAACCGATGGTGATTAACATATTTAGGCTAATTATAAACTTAAAATGGGAGTAGCCCTATAGAACATTCTAACATTTTGGATCAAATTAGATTTAATGTATATATTTGTTATTTGGGTAAATATGATATGCTAATGAATTATTTTTTGAAATAGTCTGATTGCATATAACATGCTGATTATTGGTTAAAATAGGTGTGACTGCATTTAATATGCTACTTATAAATTATAAATGCCTGTGATATGCTAAATATATGGATCAAACATGTCTGACTACATACTATGCAATTATTGACTGAACTGAGTGCTAAAGCATATAACATGCCAATTATTAGTTTAAATGCATGTGATCAAATATGCTAATTATTAGTCAAATGGGTGTGGCTGAATATGCTAATTATTTAGTTCAAATGAGTGCCACTACATATATTATGCTAATTACTGGGATCAAATGGGTAACATACTAATTATTAGTCAAATTGGTGTGACTATGCTTAACATGCCAATTACTGGTTCAAATGGGCGTATGGCCAAATATGTTAATTTTTTAATTAAAATATATTATGCTAATTACTTGGGTCAAATTGGTATCACCAAATATAACATACTAATTATTAATCAAATTGGGGTGACTATGCATAACATGCCATTTATTGGTTCAAATGGGTGTATGTATGGCCAAATATGCTAATTTCTTGATTAAAATATATTGTGCTAATTACTTGGGTCAAATGGGTATCACCTAATATAACATACTAATTATTAGTCATATTGATGTGACTATGTATACCATACTGGTTCAAATGTGTGTATGGCCAAAAATGCTAATTTCTTGATTAAAATATATTATGCTAATTACTCGGGTCACATGGGTATCACCAAATATAACTTACTAATTATTACTCAAAATAGGTGTGACTATGTATAACATTCCAATTACTGGTTCAAATGGGTGTATGTATGGCCAAATATGCTATTTTTAAAATTAAAATACATTATGCTAATTACTTTGTTCAATTGGGTGTATGACATTTATGCTAATTTTTTAATTAAAATATATTATGCCAATTACTGGTTCAAATGGGTGTATGGCCAAATATGCTTTAAAAAACAAACATTATGCCAATTACTGGTTCAAATATGCAAATTTCTTGATTAAAAACACATTATGCTAATTACTTGGGTCAAATGGGTGTGGCTGGAGACAGTTGACAACATGGCGGTCCGCCTCTAGCAGCATGGCCAGCTTGGCGGAGTGTCTGTCCCAGATGAAGATGTGACCGCAGTCGGACCCGCTCATCACAAAGTTCTCACCCCAGAAGTTCGCCTCCTTGATCTGAAACAATAGTAGGTAAATACACTTCAAATACCGGGAGCAGGGATCTTGTATTACAGGCAGACAGGACAACATGGCCTTTGTTACAACAGTTAAGGGGTACTGGTTCAAATGAAATCTAAAGTTTGTAAAAAAAACAGCAAAATAAATACACGTATACAATGAGCATGTGCGTACACATACACACTCTCAAATACACATATAAAAAAAATATATATAAAAATATAATAATAATAATAATAATATTAATAATAAATAAATAAATAAATAACAACAACAATAATAAAACTATAATAATAATAATAATAATAATAATAATAACACTAACAATAATAATAATAATAAAAATTAATAATAATAATAATAATAATAAAAACAATAACATTAATAATAATAATAATAATAATAATAATAATAACAACAATAACAATAACATTAACAATAACAATAATAATAATAATAATAATAATAATAATAATAATAATAATAATAATAATAATGATAATAATAACAATAACAATAATAATTTAAATTGTTTTAATAATAATAATAATAATAATAACAATAACATTAATAATAATAATAATAATAACAATAACATTAAATATAATAATAATAATAATAATAATAATAATAATAATAATAATAATAATAATAATATTAATATTATTTTATTTGTTTTATTATTATTATTATTATTATTATTATTATTATTATTATTATTGCTATTATTATTGCTATTATTATTATTATTAATATTATTATTATTATCATTATTATCATTATCATTATCACCATTATCATCATCATCATCATCATTATTATTATATTGCTGTCACTGACCATGGTTCTGGCGTTGCGGTGTCCCTGGTACTTCATCTTCATCTGCGGCTGGAAGACGTCCTTCATCTCCTGCAGGTCTTTCTTCTCCTGACGCTTGCGATACGCCGTCTGCAGTCTCAGGGCTGCGATGTGTCGCTCTACATCACTGTCTTCCCTGGGGGTTAGGGCACAATATAATAGGCTATATATGTATATACAAGGCTGTCAGGGTGGAAATGGAGGAGTAGAACATATAAAAAGTCAGTTAGTGAGTCAGTCATCGAGTCAAGTCATTCAGTTACTGAATCAGTGAGACAGTGGGCCGCTCTATGTCGCTGTCCTCCCTGAGGGGCCAGGGGAAATTTATACATCACATGTACAGAGTCATCAGCAAGGGTGAGGTGGGATGGGAAGTGTGGGTCATTTTGTATAACATATAACTGCAGGGATTTACTACATGTCAGACAGTGGGAGTGCAGCAGTGTGTGTAACATATACCAAATTCACTAAGTGAGTGAGTCGCTCAATAAGTTAGGAACAGTCAGTCACTGAGTCAGTCACAGAGCCAGTACCTTACTCAGACAGTCATTCAGTCACAAAGTCAATGAGACGGTCAGTTAGTCAATCTCCGAGTCTGTCAGTCACTGAGTCAGAGTCAGTACTTTTCTCAGACAATCATTCAGTTACAAAGTCAATGAGACAGTCAGTTAGTCAGTCAATGAGTCAGTCACAGAGTCATTACTTTAATCAGTCACAAAGTCAGTAAGATAGTCAGTCAGTTTCTGAGTCAGTCACAGAGTCAGTACTTTACTCTGATAGTCATTCAGTCACAAAGTCTATAAGACAGTCAGTCAGTCTCTGTCAGTCAATCAGTTAGTGAGTTAGAAACAAGGGACATTTTCTTACACATTATATTATCAGCAGATGTTTATATATGAAAGGAATTATTATTTGTATCAAAAACTGCTGATCAAAATTAACCATATAATATTAATTGCTGGACATATATATATTTTTTTAATTAACAATGTACTTAACACATTTTAATCCATATTTATAGGACTTTATTTTTCTCAATATTTATATCACTTTAATGTTCTTAATATGTGGTTAGTCATAATATAGGTCAGTACTCTATGAAAGTTTAAATCTCCATAATCCCAGAATGCTGCTGTCACCTGATTGGTCTATGACGTCGTGCTGCTCTGGCAGTGTCGTCGTCACTGCTGTCATCATCAGCGTGGTGTCGGCCACTGCGTCCACCGTGATGTCGCCTCGTTGTGAAGTCAGCCAGGTTGCCTCGGTCTGGAAACACACACATACTTCTGACCCTCAAATTACAGGTATGAACTCATAATTGATTTAATTCTTTGTTATATTTTAAAACTGTGAACAAAATGTATATATTTTGATTAGTTTTATATGTGTTATTATTATTATTTGTAAGACAATGATTCAAGGCTCCCCGACTTGACATTGCCAGTGATCTGGGGGTAATAAACATTTTTAAAAAGAAAAAAAGAAAAAGAAAAAAAGTAAAACTCCACCACCAAATACATATAAAACCTCATGTATGTGTGTTTCTGTTTTTTGTATTACACAAGTGTATTTCTTGCTAGAAATCCTTTTGCCACAAAAACATAATGTGGTTTTGTATTTATTACATACTCTTATCAAGCTTTTAATTTCCATTTCTGAGATTATCATTTGAATTTTATTTAGATATTTTTAATTAAATTACAAGTAATAAATCACATCTATAGTTTCATAACTGCCTAAGACATAATGTGTGATCACGACACCATGAGTGGAATACGGAAACGCTTATTCAATGTTTGTATTCAATGCTGTATTCATATATTAAGACTGACTGAGTATGTAATAAAACAGAATATGATTTTACTACTGATACAAGGAACCTATCAATCTAAATACACACCAATGACATCAGAACTATAGGGTGTGAACACAACACAAAATCAAATATGTAACCATAGTACAATGAGGCTATAACTGTTAAAAGGTCTCCACCACAAAATAAATTCACATACACAATCATAGTAGCATATAAGGCAATAAATGATAGAGGGAAATAATAAACATACAGATCATAGCTATAAATTCAGCATGATATGGTAGCAAAATGGAAAACTTGAGCCCAATCATTTTGTATAGTTATAATGCAATAAAATACATTTCAAATAAAACAAAGAAACCTCTTGCTGCCTCTATACTTTCTACTTGGCAGCAAGGGATCTTTTATAGGCAAAACAGGGGTTTTGTAACAAAATAAAACAACATTTACCTATATAACAGGATTATGGATAAACTGGGACATGTTATGTTTTTAAGGTGGAAGGGGAATGGGGTAAAGTGCCATCTTAGACATATGGTCCTAGAATAATTGGGTATGGATAAAAAAACAAAAAAAGACTTTACTTTAGTATGAATCAACTATATGTTGTTATATTTTGTTAAAACCTGATATGTACCATCCCACACACATCCCACACACAGAATATAACATTTCAAGGCCATTGTTACATCAGTTGTGGACCACTGGCTGGAACACGACATAGCCTAATGGGTAAGCTACACCCACTCACCAGCAAAGAAAGGATGAATGGTTGAAGCAGCAGCAACTGATGCAAGAGTTCTCCTCTCGTCACTTCCCTCCGACTCAGTGTGACTGCTGATACTGTCGCTGCGTGCTGGGGCATCGTGCTCCGCAGAATCCAGGTCACTGGGGTCGCTGGGACCTCCGCCAGCCCCTTCAGGACCCATCGTCACGGCAACCGGCTGGGAGATTCTTTCAGCAGAGTATGGCATGTAGTCCATATCTTCCGACTTCTCAGCTCCTGATGACGTTTCCTGTTTGTGAATATCAGCACTGGTTGTAGCACCACCACTTTTTTCATCTGCTCTGTTAATAATCTCTATCTGTCCTCCTTCTACTTTACCTACATCTGTTCCACTATCAGCTACAGCTGCACTACCTGTTACACAACCTTCAGACGCTTCATCCAAACTCGGCTCACCTCTCTCCAACCATTTCTCATTACCTGACTCCCCATCTTTTTCCCCTTCCTCCTTTTCTCTCCCCCTCGCCCGCCAATTTCCTTCTCTCCTCCCAGGAAGCCGATTTCCTTCTCTCCCCCCATCCAGCCGATTTCCTTCTCTCCCCCCAGCCTGTCGATTTCCTTCTCTCCTGCAAGCCCTATCATCAGGGAGATGAAAACTGAACTCATCCGCAGGCAATTCTGGTGAAGAAACGGTGGAGTTGTTTCTGGAGTCCGATGATGAATCGTTCAAGTCGTTGTGCATGGCTAGTGCGGTCGAAGGGTCCTGGACGTCGAAGGGAGCGAACCCAACACGAATCGTGCTCGCCTCGGTGCCCTGGCTCGAGTAGCGGAGACTGATGACCGGCTCGAGACGGGTGTGGACGGACGATGTCCCTGGCTCAAGGACCGGGTCAGAGTAGCCGTGACTGACCACAGTGGGGGTGGACATGCTGGTCAGTGGGGTGGTGGGGGTGGTGGACATGGTGGACAGTGGGGTGGTGGTCATGCTGGAGAGTGGGGTGGTGGGGATGGTGGACAGTGGGGTGGTGGACATGCTGGACAGTTGGGTGGAGGTGGTAGACATAGGTGTGGTGAGACTGGATATAGGTGTTGACAGAGGGGACATAGGAGACTGGATGCTGGAGATTGGAGCTAAAGCAATGGATGTTGAGGCAGAGTTATTAGATGCTGGGGCAGAAAGATTAGATGTTTGGGCAGAAATATTTGATGTTGGGGCAGAACTATTTAATGTTGGGTCAGAGAGTTTAGATGTTAGGGCAGAAGGAATAGATGTTAGGTCAGAAATATTTGATGTTGGGACAGAAGTGTTAAATTTTGGGACAAAAGTATTTGTTAGGCCAGAAGGATTAGATGCTGGGACAAAAATATTAGATGTTGGGACAGAGGCACCAGATGTTGGGGCAGAGACATTAGTCATTGAAAGACCTGTGGTAGTGTCCTGAGAGTAAATTGCACTTAGGGTGAACAGCTGATGCTCAATATCACAGTCTCTCAAGGTACAAACCTCTGGAGTTGTGCTGTCCATAACTGCATCTGACTCCCTGGATTTAAAACCTGTTTCTGACTTCGTGGAAACAGAGTCTGATTTTGCCAAGTCAGAAAGCACATCTGACTTCACATTTCCAGCATCAGATTTTGTGATTCTAGAAATATTAACTTGTTCGGATTTACATTCTGATAAGGAGTCTAATTCTGTTACTGGCACTTCAATTTTGGAGGTTGAACTCAAAACTGGTTTGCAAACAGATGATTCTGTTGCTGAATACAAATTTGGTTTAGGATCTGAAACTGAAACTAGTTTCATCTCAGTGTCAGATAAAACAGAATGAGAGAACAAACCAACATCTGGATTCTTCTTTGTGGATAATACTGAAACTGGTTTACAATCTGTAGCTTGCACATATTTCAAATCCAAAGATTCCTGGTTCTCCACTGTTCCTGTTACACCACTGTGTTCCTCAGAAGAAAGATGGACTCCACCAGTAGCTGCCCATATCTCAGTGGTGCAGGACGCAAGCTGGTCAGCAGTGGTGGTTACACCCTCTCTTGAAGTGGACATAGTGGACACTGTCCTGTCTGCCTCTAAACTATGGTCAACTGCTGTAGTAGTAATAACAGAAGGTGTAACAGATCCACTAATACCTGAAGATAATTCTGCAGCAGCAACAGAAGTGTCCATTTCAACATCTGTAGAACATTTTCCTTCAGTCTTTTCTAGATTCTTGTCAGAGTTATTGCCTCTGTTTCCCATCACACTCTTGCCTGAATCTTTCTGGTTCTGTTCTTCCAGCTTATCAGAATTATTGCCTTTGAGATTTGTGTCCAAATCTTTCTGATGGACAGTGCTGGATTCATCCTGAGTAGATTCATCACCTTGAGCATTACCTGAATCACCAGAAGATGTTCCTGTCTCGTCTCCCCTTTTTCCTGGCAATACAGATGGACTTTCAGGCATACTAGGACTATCCGCCCTTGTACCAACCACCCCCTGGTTACCGCTGTGGGATGTTCCTGCATGAATGGCTTGCCGTAACTCGTCAAATCGTGAGGAGAGAGATTGGGTATCACCCTCGCTTGCAGGCCTCTCCAAACTGTGGGATGACTGCGCTGGTTCACCCACAGTCTGCCCCTGAGTCTCACTCCCCACTGGCCGCTCTTCGTCCCCATCTGCTGCCTGCTCCACCCCTGGTTCCTCCTCGGTGGGTCGAAGGTCTCCGCCAAGCCAACGAGTGAGCATGTCGGACAGTCGCTGCATCAGAGTTGTGTGTGGACTCTGTCTCTCTGAAAAAAACAACCACAACAAGATTAGGTTATTGCTGAAAGTATTGTGTCAGTTAACCTTCTGACTACTGCAGGCGAGATATCTCACCCAAAGTCATGAACACTGAACGATTTTAGCCGAATCATAGTGTATCACTTTAATCCAATTTTCCCGCCATTTTGCCCAGACAACAGGAAATAGGTCACAGTGTTAGTTGGTATGGTTTGTTTTTCAAAAGTATTTAGACATTTTGATTTAAAAGTGCAGTTTTCTTCAGGTATTTTCAGTTGACAGTAATGGTGGAACGTCTCGATCACTGAGAAATTGATAGCTGTTTGAATCAGCTAATTTGATGGCAAATTCAATTGTTTTATGCACATTAAAAATTGTGGAATGGCCGACGAAACATCGAAGTTGTTTACAGTAAAAGTTTGGTACACAGATTATTAATAATGGATGATTTCTCGGACATCTAGATTCTAATGTATGTAAGTAAAGTCCACTTCATAAGATTTTTTTGCAATTTTGAACGTTTTTAACCGACATAAAAAATAATCTAAGCATGAAAATACATCGTACCAATTCACATATGAAAATTATTTTATGTTTTATCTAATTTTGTATTCAGTAAATGGGCAAAAATTTTGTATTTGTGTACCCACTAACACTGTTTAAATTTTTTTTAATTCAGTAGTCAGAAGGTTAAATGGCCTATATACCAGTCATGAAAGGTATTATTTGAATATATATTTATTTAATTTAAAGCCTTAATTTAATTTATATATTTATTTATTAAAAGCCTTCAGCAAAACTATAATGTAAATATAGTTTTCATTTATAATCAATATTTATATACATATCTGTGAATATATGCCTTTAAGACTGCAGGCAGTGTGTGTGTGTGTGTGTGTGTGTGTGTGTGTGTGTGTGTGTGTGTGTGTGTGCGCGCGCATATGTATGAGTGTTTGTGTATGCATATGTGTGTTTCTGTGTGCATGTCTGTGTGTGTACATATGTGTGTTTTTATGTCAGTGAACCATTAGGGTTTTTTCTAATAAAAATGTTTCTTCTGCCAATATAACCGTTAAAACAAATGTGTTGAGTGCATTAATAAACCAAAACTATTAGTATTATTATACTGTGACTGTGTTTGTATGTATCTGTGTTTGTGTGTGTGGTCTGTGTGTGTATATGTGTATTTTTGTGTGTGTCTATAGGTGTGTATGCATGTACATGTCTGCAATTTTGTATGCATGCATTAATTTTCATGCGTTATGAATATATCTATAAACTGAGTTCACCTGGTTCCGCCTGTGACCTCTCTCGCTCAGGTCGAGCGTTTGGCCCGGTATCTGACCAATCACCACGGAGGCGGAGTCTCTTGATTGGTGGCTGTCGGGTGGAGCTGTCTCCCAGAGTGGCCGACTCCTCCAGTATCCCCGCCTCTTCCTGGATAAACAAAGGAATGTGATCAGAGTGTGTGTGGAGAAAGAGAGAGCAGGGAGTGGTAGAAAAGAGTTAGAGGGAGGGGAGGGGGAGAGAGGAGTGGGCGAGGAGTGGGCGAGGGGGGAAGAGGAGGGGGAAAGAGACGAGGGAGAGATGGAAGAGGCAGGAGAGAGAGGGAGCAAAACAGAAAAGAGAAAGGGGGAGATGGGGTGGAGAGAGAGAGGGGGGAAGAAAGAGAGGGGAAGAACAGGAGATAGAGAGAGAGTGTGAGAGCATGAGATTAAAAACAGAGAAGTTGTAATGTAAATTGCATCTCGTGGGAATTCACTTAGTATTCTCTCACTGGATCTAGAATTGTTTTAAATACAACTTACATAAGGACAACAGATAAATGAAAATTCACAGTAAATTTATGGCCAAGTCTAAAACCCACTGGCCATGAATATCATCCCACCATATTCTTGAAGCCTTGTGTCTATATATGTGCAGCATAAGTGGATGAAAAGTACAATTAATGTTAAAACTTTAACACAAACATTTAAAACTATTAATACTATTTTTGCGAAACAAAAACGTATCTATTTACCTCCTCTGCTGTTCGAAGAAATTTGTGTTTCTTTCTTTCATCCTGAAAATAGAAAAGACATTTGTTAAAATCTTATAACAAAGATATCATCAAAGTTAACTCCAACATATTGTAAACCACAGTTGTGTGTGTGTGTGTGTATGTATGTATATATATATATATATATCCATCGATCCATGGACCCAATGGGCTATGTCTTTTTCCATCTATTGCTCCACAACTGGTGTAACAAAGACCTTGGTATCTGCTATATTATTAAATAAAAGAATATCTGTCTCTCTTTCTGTTGTTCTCTCTTTGTGTATCTGTATCTCTCCCTCTCTTTCTCTCTCTCTCTCTTTCCCCCTGTCTCTTTTCCTTTGTTGCTCTTTTTCTCTGTGGCTGACTCTCTCTGCCTCTCTCTTTCACTCTTTCAGTCCTCTCTCTGTCTCTTTCTCTCTGTCCCTGTTATTCTCTCCCTCCATTCCCCTCATCTCTCTCCCTTCCTCTCTCTCTCTCTCCCTCTCTGTTGTTCTCTCCCTCCTTTCCCCTCATCTCTCTCCCTTCCTCTCTCTCTCTCTCTCTGTTGTTCTCTCCATCCTTTCCCCTCATCTCTCTCTCTCTTGCTCTCTATTGTTCTCTCCCTCCTTTCCCCATATCTCTCCCCCAACCCCTACCCCCTTCCCCCCCTCTCTCTCTTCTCTATGACAATACTCCCATAATCTTTTGTTTCTAATGGCTTTGACCTCACCTGAGTGCTGAACAGGTAGATGTTTTCTGACGAGTAGCTCACAAGAACGTCATGTCCGGTGGGGCTGTAGTTAAGGGAGGTAATTCGATAGGCCCTGTGCTCCAGTGGGGCTGTGAATCGGCAAATCATCCCCGTTATCCCCCTTCCACTGTAGTTCCCTGTAGACAGAGATGAAACAATTGAATGTGTGAGTGAGTCAGTGAGTGGTGATTGAGTGAGTGAATAAATTAATTAATAAGCTAATGAGTACGACAAAAGCCTCAATGGATGGATGAAGTGAATGTTTACATGAATATATAAATGTAGTGCATTTTAACGTGTCAAACAAGGTCAAATTTTTAATAATAAAAATATTAAATACAAGCCATCAAAGAATTAAATAAATAAATATCACTGTGTAACTGTGACAAGGAACGGGTAGAGCTTTAAATACTCTAAATTTGAGACTTGAACAATATGAATAAGACCAAAAAGACAAATATATTAAAGATTCACTGGGCAGGCACCCTGCAGTTAATTACTAGTCCAATATTGAACATTACTAAACCAGGGTGGTAGGGTTGCTATATTCAAGAGGCCCTCATAGTCTGCACAGAAAGAAATGATTAGCAGTTGCGAAACTATATAGAGCAAATTGCGATGCAAATTACTCAGTTAATTACTAGCCCACTATTGAAAATCACTAACCAGAGCAGTAGGGTTACCATAACTGCCATATTGTAGAAGCCCTCTTAGCGTGACAAACCTGAGGACTTGGTTCCCAGCATGCGGCGGTCAAACACGCGCACAGAGCTGTCCGAGCACGCCACGGCCAGGTGGTAGGGCAACATCGGGTCAACCGCCAGCGACGTCACCGCCTGCTTACAGCTGATCATCACGTCCTGTGGAGAGACGGAGAGAGGTGTAGAGGGAGAGAGGAGAGAGGAGGGGGAAGAGAGGAGGGGGAGAGAGGAGGGGGTTCAACCGCCAGCAATGTCACAGCCTATTTACAGCTGATCATCAGGTCCTGTGGAGAGACGGAGAGAGAGAGGTGTAGAGGGGGGAGATAGAGAAAGAATGAGAGGGGGCAAGAGTCAACTGCCAGCGATGTGGAAAACAGAAAGTGTAGAGGGGGAGAGAGAGAATGAAGGGGTCAAGGGTCAACTGCTAGCGACATCACTGCCTGCTTACAGCTGATTAGACAGAGAGAGGGATAGAGAGAGTGACAGAGATAGACACAGAGAATGAGCGGTTAGTGGGGATCAACCGCCAGCGTCATCCAGGGTTCTCGCTGGTCCATTTAAGGGGGGCGCTGCTCCCCTTTCTCGCTCTTTGTCGCCCTCTTTCACTATCTGCGCTCTCCTTTATTTTTTGGGCCCCCCTTTATTTTTCTGCACCTCCTCTTGTTGTTGTTTTTTCCACACGAGTTTTTATATCCCACCATTTTGAATTACTGATCAACTGGTCATACATACAGCAGCATATCTCTATTGACTGCTAATAGATAGTGCAGTGTAATACAATTTGAAAAAACAGTCATCAGGTCGCATTATTTTGTTTAAATCGGTAAACAATTCTTGCAACATTGGAGTTTAAAATGCGATTTTCGCTTGACAGTAATGGTAGATCATCACAATCGCCATGAGGAATTGATAGCTCATTGAAAAAGATAATTTGGTAATAAACTGGACCATTTTCCTAACAATGAATTCGCAAAGTGGTTGGATATTCAAATTACCAGACAGTCACTTTGAAAGTCTGCCGAAAGTTTTGGTTAAAAAATGTCATGAATTTCAAATAATGAACAAATTGTTGGGTGTTTAGTTGAATATGTACGTATTCATAAATTTTTGGCCTGTGGGTCATTCCATGCCAACTCAACCAACCTTCCCGGGTGACCATCTCAGATTTTCCTAAAACTTCACCCATTTATCTATATATATAATGGATGCATGCAAAATTTGGGATACAAATTCCAATTACTTCTGAAGTTACAGTTGATCAAAGGGAGGGCCCGTTGTCCAGTTTTTCACATTCGCGACTGCGCCAAGCGGTTTCAGGCCATTTTTGAAAGTCAATAACTTTATTTATAATAAAGATATCAAGTTGAAATTTGGTATTCTACATAA
>JAVCKW010102152.1:0-13414 GCA_034780715.1 Peltospira delicata | reverse complement strand
ACAACGTCCTCCAGCAGGAAACTCAAAATTTTTATCAATAAACCCTACTTGTACTCCTCGAAGACGCTCTACTTTGGGTTCGCCCTTATCATTGGCACTTGGTTTTCTATGCGACCATACAGACTTTATTGTACCATTGTCTATCGCTACCGTTTGCACACAGTTTGATTTACCTAAGCCAGGCTTAAGCCCCTCTTCAACAACCGCTTGTACCATAAATCGACTCAGCTCATCTGAGGTAGGTGCGCGCCATCCAGTCAATCCTGCATAGTGTGAATTTTCACAATATTTCGTAAAGTTTTCTATCGCAATAGGTTTTGGTGTACCTCCTCCCATAAAGAGACACCCAGCCGTCATACTACCACCCTCTGGAATCGGTGTGCTATCACTGGCCCAAACAAGTTTATGTGCTTCATCTATAAGAAAATCTATATATTTTTGAGCCTGTTTTTGAGTTATGGAAAATCCTGTGGTATTTTTACCATTTAAATCCCAAACATACAAATCCATGTTATCTGGCTCGATACCATCAAAACCTTTCTCTTTTATCATATCAAATCGTTTTTTCATAATAGGAGCGATAGCATCAATATCTCTAATATCGATAAAAGCTTCATCGGGATAGTTTGGATAACCGTTTCCAATAACACTTTGAGGGAACAATCTAGCATCTGAGCGAGTAGCATCTTGAGTACCAACAGAGATATAAGCTATAACTTTTTTACCCTCTTGATGCCACTTTTTGATACTCTCTGCAGTTGTTTCAAAAGCATCAACATCTATAACATCTGCTTTTATGGGAGTTGAGCTATCTACATTGTCAAGTCTCAAATCAAAAGTATCTGTTAAGGAGAGAAGATTTTTTTGTTGATATGAGCTACTACCAGAACTACCACATGCATAGAAAAATGCAAAAACTAAGATAAATAAACTAATTTGTAAAATTTTTTTCATGACCTATTATATCACAAAAATATAAACTATTTGCATTCTAATCTAAAAGAATCATCTAATTCTAGTGGCAAAGTGAGGATATTTAACCCTTTTATTTTATTTTCTTTACATATTTTTGAGTGCTTTTTTTTCTTATATTCTGCATTGAAAACTGGTTTGTTAGCTTTTATAAATGGTAAAACTTTATCACATTCACAGTAAGCATGGCACTCTTCGTTTATATGAAAATCAAAATATGGCTCTAGTATCTCAATCTGATCTACATCATTTTTCAATGCAATTGCTAAGCCATTTTTGTGAGCTTGGTTTGCTAAAAAGATATTGTATCTCTCTTGATTTTTAGCTGTTAGTTTAAATCCTGTTTTGTTTAAAAAACCATCTACATTATCAGCCTCAACGCCGTCAAAACCCTTTTTTTTAGCCAACTTTATGCGATTTACCATGATGTTTTGGACCTCTTTTGAACGGATATCTATCCATCTCTCATCCCATCCATCCATCTTTTTTCCAAGTACTTTTTTTGGAAAACATTTAGCATCATCTCTCCACGATTCATAAGATCCTGCAGAAAAATAGGCTATAACTTTTTTACCTTTTTTGTGTAGTTTTTTTACCTTTTTAGCTGAAACATCATACAAATCAACGATATAAATATCTACATCCCTATTTAAGTTTATCTTTCCTGAAAGTTGCCAATGCCAACTACTCTCAAGTGGAGGACGATACCAACTTACATCAGACTTTGTATTGTTAGTTGAACAACCTAAGCTAACTATAAATAATAATAAAAAAGGTGCTAATAAGTTCATATTGTAGGATATTCTCTTTTTAATTTAAATTGAATGATTAGTTTTAATCTATATATACTATAATACTATTCGTCCGACGAATAGCATTGTATCAAACACTTTTTTTTGTCTTGCTGAGTTAAAATTTAGAAAGGATTTTTGTGCACAAACCAATACACAGATATATAGAAACAATAGTCATAACATTAGCATACATTTCATTGGGATTAATGTTTTACCCTAGTGATCCTCTATTTGTTAATACTACAATACCTTTTTTAACATTTTTATTGATTGTAATAACACTTTTTCATGGATTTAAATTTGGTTTTTTATCTTTGATGATTTTAAGTATAGTCTTTTATTTTTACTATTTTGATAACTTTGTAACACTAACTCTTGTTCATCTTTTACTTGTTCTTATACTTGGTCAGTTTTTTCACTATTGGTACAATAAAATTAGAAAAGTAAATGCAGAGTTTACATATACAAAACAGAGACTAGAAGAGTTAAGTAATGCCTTTTATACATTAAAAATTTCACATGACACTTTAGAGAAAAGTTATACAGTACAACCTCATAGCTTAAGACTCTCAATAAAAGAGCTTGAAGCACTATTTTATAAAGATGGTTCCCACTATGAAAACTTTTTAAGACTTATTGGTCAGGCATTTTATGCAAATGAATCCTTAATAGCTTTAAAAAAGGATAAATCATTTACAACAGTAGCATCTATAGAAGAGAATAAAACTCTACAACTAAATGATCCTCTCGTACAAAAAACTTTAGACTCAAAAGAGACAAGCTACATAAGTAAAGATACAAATCAAGAGAGCCTATATCTTGCTGTAATACCAACAAAAGATACAAATGACAATATTGTAGCTCTATTAGCAATTGACAATATGCCATTTGCTGACTTTAATGAAAATAACATCATTTCAATAGCTATACTATTTGCATACTTCATAAATAAAGTCAAGCTGTGGGAAGAGTTAAAAAAAGATGGGATAAAAGAGATAGACGAAAATACATATTTTACACATAGCTACTCTATGATGAAAAAACTACATAAAGATTATGGTACATCATCCTCTGTTATAATATTTAAAACAAAAAGCCCTCTAATTAAACATGTATTGACAGAGAAATTGAACTTAACATTGAGAGGATTAGATATATATCAAGACAAATCAACACATAAACAAAATATAATTAAGCTTCTCCTTCCGTTTACAGCAAAAAGTTCAACTAACTCTATAATCAACAAAATACTTTCAACATCAAAACTAGATAGTGAAAATATAGAATACTTAGCATTTGGAATAGAACAAGATGAGTTAATAAATCAATACATGGAGGAGAGACAATGAATAGATTGTTAGATTTATTTACATCACTTAGTTATACTGATTTGTTTTTATTGCATAGTATTTTATCTATAGTCATATCATTTATTTGTACTTATTTTTTAAAAAAACATTATGAAGATAGTAGTGAAAAGATATTTTTAATCATACTTATATTTAATTTATGCTTACCACTAATTGGGTACTTTTTTTCTATTATTTTTTCTATTCTTTTAAGCTATACGAAGGAGAAGAGATACCTTCACAACTCAAAAGAATTTAATCAAGAAGAGTTTAGAAAAAATAATTTTCCAATGGTAAATCGTATATTTGGAGAGAGTGCCGTTATAAGCCTCTCAACAGACAAAGACAATTTGTCAAAAAACAAAATGAAAGGATTAGTTTTTATGGCAGAAAATCCAACAAAACAGAACTTTTCACTTATTAAACAGTTTTTATCTGATGAGGATAATGAGATAAGACTTTATAGCTTTTCCTTGATAAGCTCTACAGAAAGAGAATTGGCAGAAAAAATTTCATATCTTCAAAACAATCTAAACAAAAGTGACAACAAAATTGAGCGTGCAAAATTTGCAACTCAACTTGCATATCTGTATTGGGAGTTCATATACTTAGGATTAGTAGATAAAGAGACAAGTAGCTTAGTAATCGAAAAAATAAATAGCTATTCAAAAATTGCTCTTTTGGACAAAAGAAACAAATCAAAAATATTTACACTTTTAGGAAAACTATTTTTTCATCAAAAAAAATTTAAAAAAGCCTCAAAATTTTTTAAAAAAGCTATCAATGAAGGTATAAAAAAATCTAAAGTTGCCCCATACTTAGCAGAAATTGCATATGAAAAAAAATCTTTTTTAGAAGTTAAAAACATTCTATCTGAGATGAGTCCTATGGAAAATTCATCTTTTACAGCCCCTATATATAGACAATGGATGGGTAAATGAGTATAGATATACCCAAAAGCAATCATGTTGATATAACATTAATTTGTGAAGGAACTTACCCTTATATTAGAGGAGGAGTATCTTCTTGGATACATCAGCTCATATCTGGTTTACCACAATTTGAGTTTGGTATAATTTTTATTGGTTCACAAAAAGAAGATTATGGAGATATTCAATATAATTTACCATCAAACTTAAAACACCTTGAGGTTCATTATCTTTTTGAAATTGATAAACATCTTCCAAAAAAAAGAAAAGGGAACAAACAAGCGTTTGTTGCACTAGAAAAATTTTATAAAAAAATAAATAGTCAAGATATATCTATACCTGATGAGATGAAAAATATCGACTTCTTTTTTAATAAAATAACAAATAAAGATTTTCTGTATTCCAAAAATTCCTGGGAATTTATGAAAGACAAATATGAAAAACATGCTCAAAATGTTCCATTTATCGACTATTTTTGGACTATAAGGAACATCCATGCTCCAATTTGGAAAATAGCAAAAATCGTTAAAAATATGCCAAAAACTAAACTTATTCATGCCCCTTCCACAGGTTATGCAGGATTTTTATCCGTATTGGCTTCAAACAATCAAAATATTCCATTTATTTTAACTGAACATGGGATATATACGAGAGAGAGAAAGATAGATATGTTAGCTGCAAAATGGGTAACTTACCATGCACCATCACTACTAAAAAATGAACCAGAAGAGATGAACTACATTAAACAGATGTGGGTTAGATTTTTCGAAAAAATTGGGCAGCTAAGCTATCATCAAGCAAAACACATTATATCTCTCTATCCAGGTGCACAAAAATTACAAATAGATTATGGAGCTGATAAGAATAAAACTCTTGTTATACCAAATGGTGTAAATATGAATCGATTAAATGCTCTTATAGAAAAAAGGGATACAACTATACCAAAGATTATAACTCTCATAGGTAGAGTTGTATCAATAAAGGATATAAAAACTTTTATTCGCTCCATAGCCATAGTAAAAAAGAGTATTCCTGATATAGAAGGCTGGATAGTAGGAGATATGGATGAAGAACCAATATATGTTTCTGAATGTCTTGAAATGGTAAAATCATTTGATTTAGAAGATAATATATCATTTTTAGGTTTTCAAAACATAGAAGATATACTTCCAAAAAGTGGTCTTTTAACTCTCACATCTATAAGTGAGGGCATGCCTCTTGTTATACTAGAAGGATTTGCTGCAGGAGTTCCATGTGTAAGCACAGATGTAGGAAGTTGCTCAGATTTGATATATGGAGCACTTGATGAAGACGATATAGATCTTGGCAAAGCTGGAGAAACCACACCCATAGCAAATCCCATGATACTAGCTGAACACTATATAAATTTTTTAGAGGATAAAAAGCTATGGAAAGATGCTCAAAAATCTGCTTTAAAAAGAGTTAAAAAATATTATCAGGAGCATCTATTTTTAGATAGCTATAAAAACCTTTATGAGAGGATTTTATAATGGCTGGTATAAGTTTACAACTAAGAAATATGATACAAAAAAAAGATACACTAGGTACTATTATAAAGTCCTACGGATATGCAGGATTGCTTAGTTCAGGTTCTTGGGTTAGTTCTATCATTGCTATACTTATTATAGGTTTTTTAAATGCCAAAAACAGTAATATCATAATATACCAACTTATAATAACATATGCTTTTGCTTTTGCTTCAAGTATTATGCTTACTGGTTTTATACAACTTCCATTTACTAGATTTGTTGCTGATAAAATCTATAAAGAGAGAGAAGATTTGGTTTTACCATCGTTTTTTGGAACACTTCTAGTAACTATATTGGTAAGTATACTTTTTTTAGTACCACTAACTATATATGTTTTTTCAAATCAATCTATTTTATTTATAATATTAGTTATAAATATTTTTATAGTTATGACAGGTATTTGGCTTGCAAATATATTGGCTTCTAGTTTAAAATTTTATAAAGAGATTTTTTTATCTTACCTTGTTATTTATACATTGATAGTCTTTTTCTCTTATAAGTTTGGTTCATCTATTGAGATTATTATGGGGATTTTTCTTATTGGAAATATATTTTTATTTATTATTTTGACTACATTTATTATGATAAGTTACCCATCAAAAAAACTCTTTTCATTTCAATTTTTTAAGAGAAAAAGCTTTTACTGGTTTTTAGGATTTTCAGGGCTTTTTTATAACTTAGGCTCATGGATAGATAAGTTTATATTTTGGTATCACCCAAATACTGGTACAGCGATTCTTGGGAAACTTCACAGCTCTGTTGTGTATGATATACCTATTTTTATGGCTTATCTTACTATAGTCCCTGGAATCTCTATCTTTTTCTTTAGGCTTGAAGCATACTTTTCACAAAAATATGCACTATTTTTCAACTCTGTTAAAGAGGGTGGAACGCTTAAAACTATAGATAGATATAGAAATGAGATGGTTGAGATTGTAAGACAATCCTTAAGAGACATCTTATATCTTCAAAGCATCATAACAATAGTTATATATATCTATACACCTGAGATATTTTCATATTTTCACATACCACTTTTGTATAGTGATCTGTTTCACATAGATATGATAGGTGCACAACTTCAACTTGGTTTTATGTCGATATTGGCGATACTTTTCTATCTGGATAAAAGAAGAGCTACCATGTGGCTATCTCTTTTGTTTCTTGTACTAAATGGGCTTTTAACACTGCTTTCTATCCACTTAGGACCATATTTTTATGGATATGGATACACAATATCACTGCTTATAGTTTTTACTTTAAGTCTAGTGGTTATCAAAAATACTTTGGAGGATATATAGTATGAAACATTCTTACTTCGTTAAGATATTTATGATATTGATATTTACAATATCTGGATTATCTGCATCACTAAGGTCAAAGAGTGCTATTGTCTATTATGGAGACAATATCTCTTATACTACCATGGGAATTCACGACTATATCATACTTGATCCAGACCATGTGAAAGTTCACACATCAGGATTTAAAATCTATAGAGACAATATCTATGCGTATGTCAGTATAAATGAGCTATATCAAAACAGAAGTTATGCAAAAGATATAGATGATAGTTGGATTATAGGTTCAAACAACTCATGGAAAAGCCATATCTTAGATATATCCAACAAAGAGTATCAAGACTTTTTGCTAAAAAGAGTTATCGCAAAACTTTACAAAAAGGGGTTTAAAAACTTTTTATTTGATACTTTGGACTCTTATAAATTGTTAAAAATATCAAAAGAGCAAAAGAGCAAACTAAAAGATGAGGTAGCAAACTTTATAAAACGAGTGAAAAAGAGATTTCCACACTCAAAGATAATCGTAAATCGTGGTTTTGATTTGATAGATAAAATACACCCATATATAGAAGCTCTCCTTTTTGAGTCGTACTATTATGGTATCAATTCAAACAATTTTACCTACAAAGAGATAAGCAATAGTGATAGAGAGTGGTTAGATGAGAAGTTAAAAAAAGTTAAAAAGTATAAAATTCCCATTATTGCACTTGATTATCTGCCTATGGATGAGAAAAAGAGACAAAAAGAGGATATTGAGAAACTACAAGAGAGAGGTTTTATCCCTTATATAGCACAGATGGAGTTGACAAATATCGGATTAAGTAGCAAAAATGCCTTTAAAAGAGAGGTGTTGATAGTCTACAACGGAGATAAATTGGAAAATGATTTAAAAGCTATGAGTAATGCTCATGTATTTGCATCAACTCCACTTGAGTATATGGGATATGTACCAATACTTCAAGATATAAGAGACAAACTTCCAACTGGAAATCTTTCAAACAGATATGCTGGAGTTATTATCTGGATTGATAAGCAGATTGAGGATTATGATAGATTGATGAAATGGGCAAAATTTATCATTTCTCAAGATATAAAAGTGCTCTTTTTGGGAAGTGCTTCTATCGATTTTAAACATAAAGTAGCAAAAGAGTTACAACTATATACAGAACAATCACTCTCAACTAAAGATGAAGAGTTATCTATAACAGTTCAAGATGATATGTTTGGATTTGAGATAACTCCTAGTATAGGATATGATAAAGTTATAATATCAGCAGATGATGCAACCGAACTTTTAAGTTATACAAACAGCTCAAATCAAACTTCAACTATAGCTGCACTTACCCCATGGGGAGGTTATGTTTTAGATGATGCTTTAACTGGAACTTTTGGTGAAGATTCTATGTGGATAGTTAACCCTTTTAAACTTTTTAAACAAGCACTTGAACTTCAAGATTTTCCTGCACCAGATCCTACAACAGAAAATGGTAAAAGATTACTTTTTGTACATGTAGATGGTGATGGATCTATGAATAGAGTTGAACAAAATCCTAAAATTTTCTCTATAGAAAACCTAAGAGATAAAATCATAAATAGATATAAAATACCACAATCAATATCGATAGTTGAAGCTGAAACAGCACCGTATGGATTGTATAAAAAACTGCACAAAAGGTTAGAAAAAGCTGCAAGAGATATATATAAACTTGATTATATAGAAGCAGCAACACATACATACTCACACCCTTTTTACTGGAGAAAAATAGAAAAAGATCCAACAAATAAACACTATAGGTTACCAGTAAAAAACTATACATACTCTATAAAAAGGGAAGTTGTTGGTTCTTTAAATTATATCAACAGCCAACTACTACCAAAAGGAAAGAGAAAAGCAAATACTGTTTTTTGGTCAGGGGATTGTGTTCCTAGTAAAAATGTCTTAGAATATCTAGGCAAAAACAGTATCATAAACATAAATGGTGGAGATACTTTTATGACAAACAACCGTCCATGGCTCTCTTTGGTTCAACCTTTTGGCATAAACTTAGGTGGATACTATCAAGTATATACTGGTCAACAAAATGAAAATGTCTATACAAATGATTGGCTTGGACCGTTTTGGGGATTTAAAAAGGTTATTCAGACATATAAGTTAACTGAAAAACCAAGACGATTAAAACCTATTGATATATATTATCACTACTATTCTGCTTCTAAAACAGCTTCACTAAAGGCACTTGAAGAGGTTTATGAGTGGGCTATAAAACAAGATGTTATGCCGATATACACAAGCCAATATCCTGCAAAAGTGACAAACTTTTATGATGCATCTTTGGCAAATGAAGACAACAAATGGTTACTTAAAGGATTTGATGCGTTAAGAACTCTTCGAGTACCAAGAACTTTAGGAGTACCTTATGTAAAAAGAAGCAAAGGTGTTGTGGGATACAAAAAGATAAAAAAAGGTTTTTATGTACATCTTGATGATAAAAAAAGCAAACTTTTAACTCTGACTAAAAAAGAGCAAAGAGAGCCTAGATTAGTATCAGCAAATGCAAGATTGGTATCAAACAAAAAATCAACTCAACACTTTATTGGATATGTTCCAATAGAGCTAAAATATAAAAATACAGATAGTTGTACAATAGAGACAACTCCATCAGTAGAGGCTGAGATAAATGGTAGAGATATTGTCTTTAAATTTCAAGATGCAAAGGATGTAAATGTCACAAAAACATGTACAAAGTGATACAAGAGTATCTGTTATATCCTATATGGAAATAGGCTTGATATTTTTAACATTTCTTACAGTTTTGTTTTTTTTATATCCTAAAAATCATTTGGAAAAACAGATACTAAAAGAGTCAAGCAACTATGATTTAACTGTTATATATCTTCACAATCTTATGAAACTAGAGCCTAAAAACTCTAAACTGCTTTTAACTTTGGCAAAGACATTAAAAGAGCAAAAAAAGTATAAACTCGCGACAGGATTATTGGAGTTGTTAAAGGATGATTCATCACTAAGCATAAGACAAAAATCTGCTCTTTTACAGATAGAGATAAATGATTTAAAACTTGAAAAAGAGAGCAATTATATAAAAAGAGATAACTTAAAAGTTCAAAACTACCAACTGCTTAAAAGAGCTTTGAGTGCACCAATCACAAATAAAGAGTTAGTAGAAAAACTTTACAACATAGCACTATCATGCAACTCCAAAGAGTTAGCACTTAAAGTGTGTGATGAGATTTTACCTTTTACTGAGAAAAAAGAGCGTATAAAATGGCTTAAAAACACCCACTACCTAGCACAAGAGATAAACAATAGAGAACTTGATAAAAAAGCACTTATAGAGCTTATAGAGAGAGATAAAAAAAATGTACATAGTTGGATTTTAAACTATAGTTCTAAATTTGCACAAACAAGTGATACAGAAGAGATAATCAAAACACTAAAACTAAAAGATGAAACAAAAGCATACTTCTATGAGTCAAACAAACAGATTGATAAAGCAGCAGCTATATATCTTGATTTGTATAAAAAGATTGAAAATAAAAAGAGAAAAAAAGAGCTATTTTTAAAGATAATCAAAATGTATCGAAGTAACAATCAAGTAGTAAAAGCTGCTACCTTTGCACATCAGAGAGAAGATGATTTTATAAACGATAATGATTTGGTAAAAAAATTATTAAAAATATATATAGAAGCTAACAAAGCAGAGTATGCAAAAGAGCTATCTTTAAAATTAATCAACCTAGAGGACACACAATGAAACTATCCACAACACTATTGTCTGTATTTATACTTACTTCACCACTCACAGCTAAAAAGAGCAAAATTGATGATGAACAGTACCGATTAATGTATGACTCATTTATATACTCAAAAGATTTAAAACATGCCTACGAGTTGGCAAAAAAAGCTTTAGAAACTTATCCAAACTCCATGTATTGGCACAGAAAGATGGGAGAGATTGCACTATGGACAAACAATAGCAACGAAGCTATGGATAATTTTACCTATGTCTACAAACATACAAATGATGAAAAATTGGCAGATAAAATCATAAAACAACTTCTTGCAACATATCAGTACAAAAAAGCACTTCCGATTATAAAACAGAAGCTAAATAGCAATAAAAATGACAAAAATGTTAAAAAAATCGAGTATATTCAAGATAGAATAGGACAACCAGAAGATACGATAGAGCTTTTAAAAAAACTTTATAACAAAAACCCTTCACCCAAATATCTAATTTCAATGTTATCTATAGCTATCGAGACAGGAAAACTTGATGAGGCAAAAATAGCTGCAAAAAGGTTAATAAAGTATAAAAAAAGAAGTGTAAAAGCAGCATCTCTTTTGGCAAAATATTACTTTTTGCAAAAACAATTGAAAAAATCTTACCAGATATTGCTTGGAGTCAAGGCTAAATCAACTAAAAAAGATATAGAGTATTTTAAACTTTTAAGTGATTTAGGCTGGTATCTACATGACTACAACAATGCTGTTTTTGGCTCTTTGATGTTACATCAAAACGAAGAAGCTAGATTGGTTGATTATGAGAGGATAGAGAAGATTTATCTTAAAAAAGATATAAAACTTATGAAAAATATCGCAGAAAATGCACTAAAAAAGCATATCTCTAAAAAGTTTTTCTTCTCTTATGCAAATCAAGCTATAAAAGATAAAAATTATGAAGAGCTAGATGAGTTTATAAACAGAACACTTGAAGATGAAGAGAGTAGCAAACTTATAAAAAAAGATGCAAAATTTTGGCTTATAAAGGCAAAAGTTGATAAACACTTCAAAAGAAGTGATGAGGTAAAAGATGATTTGGATTTGGCACTTTATTATAAACCTAAAAATGTATCAAAAGTTACAAGTACAGTTTTATGGTCACTTATAGATACATGTCAATATGATACATTGGATAAAGTAGTCAAAGATATAGAATCAAACCAAGAGATAAAACCTTCACTTTACCATTCACTATCGGCATCTAAACTTGTTTTACAAAAACCTGATGAAGCCATGTCATATCTAAAAAAAGCTCAAGAGTTAAAACCAGATGATATAGATTTGGCATTTTTAAAATCTGAAATATTGGCTGCACAAGGTCAAGATAAGGAGAGAAAAAAGAGTCTACAAGATATACTAAAAAAATTAGAAACTCAATCTACAAATAGAGACAAACAGTTTTATAGACGCTATCTTCAAGCTACTTTAGAGCTAAAATCAAAAGATGAGTTTAAAAAGCTATTGCAAAAGTATAAAAATAGACTAACAGTGAAAGATTATACTGAACTAGAGCTTCTTTTTGCTATTAGTAACAGAGATTATGATAAAGCAGAGATATTAAACAAAAAGCTAGATGAACCAAATCCAATACTTGAGATGGATTTTGCTAACTACCACAGAGACAATAAAGAGGAAAAGTTACTCATAAATAAGTATGAAAAAGGTTTACAATCTTTTCAAAAAATAGACTTTTATGAGAAAAATGGCAAACATAAAAAAGCTATAGAGCTCACAAAAGAGGCTATTAAAGATAGTCGCACAAACCCTTATCTAAAAGCAAAACTAAATCAACTATATAAAACAACTGGAAATCATTTTAACATCAATCTCTCACAAGAAAAAAGAGGTACATTAGAGACAAGTAGTCTTGAGTTATCAAACCTTTACTATATAGCAAACGGTTATAGTGTTGTAACAAAAGCAAAAGGATACTATCACAAAAGTTCAGATTTGGAAGCTTTGAAGATTGATAAAAAGAGTGATTTTTCTCTATATGCTGGAGCAAGAAAAACTTTGATAGGTGGCAACATAGAGATGGGACTGGTATATCAAAACAGAGAAACAAATAGCATGGGAATTGTTTTAAAAGGAGAAAAAAGAGCAACAGATAACCTTCTTTTAAAAGCGTACATAGAGACAAACATGCGTGTTGAAGACCAAAGTATGTATATGGATATTGGCGGGAAAGCTGATACTATACAGGCTGAGGCTATATATGAACTTACACAAAACCAACAGCTATCTTTTTTAGCTCAATATGATAAATATTATGCACTAGATAGCACAACCATAGGTGACGGCAAAAGAGCTTCAATTGTTTATGATTATGCGTTTTCTCTATATCCAAACTTTGGAACAAGCCTTTTTTACAACTACGGAAACTTTAAAAAAGAGAAAGACAGAGGAAGCATAGCTAACTATTTAAATACAAATCATAAAGATGAAGCTATGTTACAAAACGATTATAGCGATGTTGGTCTAACTCTATACTACAATAAAGGAGAGGGTGATTTTAACTCTTATATACACCCTTACTTTGATGTATCAGCTATCTACAGCAGTAAAGAGAAGCCAGTAAATTAATTAATTATCATACATGTTAGTATCGCAACCGCCTCATCGTGTGTAATAACACTGTGTAAATGTTAGCATCACAACCGCCTCATCGTGTGTAATACCACTGCGTACATGTTAGCATCACAACCGCCTCATCGTGT
>JAVCKW010101042.1:0-11910 GCA_034780715.1 Peltospira delicata | reverse complement strand
AAGTATTTTTATTGAAATATTCATTATTTATTTCCTTATTCATTAATTCAATTTATTTATTTATTATCTCTCTATTTATCCATTATCCATTTATTACTTATTTATTCTCTCGTTCAGTTATTTACTAATAGCTAAATCAGTATCAGAAATGTATTATAAATGTAAAAGTCACCCTTTCAATGTTCAGAGCAGAATATAATAGTTCCCATCATACAAAACATATTTAAAATCCCTAAATTTACCTGATGAGTTCCCGTAGGTGTGGTCTATCTTGGGTCCCGTGTTAGGGGTGTCAGTGGGGCCTGAGTGTCTCTCCCACTTGTACACTGTTGTGTTCACATGGTAACCACAGATAAAGCTGTCCTCGAAGTCACATGACACACCGATTTTAGAATCTGTAAAAGAATTAAATAACAATATTAATAAAATTGTATAAAATTACTTTTTACAAGGCTCAATTATTTATCCACTGTTTTAGAATCATATGTCAATTTTAGAATCTGTGAAAATTAATTGCATACCTTTTATAGGGTCAATATATGTTTCAAAATCATACTAACTGCCAGTAAAATCACAATTATGTTTGTATATGTATTTTGAAATAAAAATTTATTTTAAAATAAATAAATTCCAGTTACTGCAGTTTGAATGAGTGAGTTTTTTTACAGTGAATATTTCGTCTTCATTACTTTGTTGTTGTATTTTCAGTGAATATTTTTACTGACCACAAATTGCTCCCTCATCACTTCCGTCTTTACAGTCGACAGTTCGGTCACAAGTTTTTGACTTCGGAATACAAGGACCATCTGGACATTTGAACTCATCCTCTGTACAGGCTATAAAACACAAAGCAAAAGATTAGTTCATATCCGAGGCAAATTTGGAACAAATTTGATTAGAGTAGAAAACAGAAAGAACTTGAAGCACTAATTATGAAAATAAGAAAGTTAAATAGATACCGGTACTTAAATATTAATTTTTTTAATTAATTAATTTAATTTAAAAAATATATATATTTATTTTAATAGATAAAAAATTCCGAAAGTAAAGAATAAGTATATAAAATAAAATAAAACAACTAAATGAATATCTATACAAATAAATAAACAAATAAACAAAACAAAAACTTGTTTTTATATATACACATGTAAATATTTTAAATACAAATTACAAAAATACATTTTAAAACATAAATAAGTTCAGAGAAAAAAAAAAAGTTTATAGATACAAATATAATCGGTCAAGCATATAAGCATAACAAATAAACAAAATTATAATCAATCAAGCACATTAAAAAGCAAACAAACAAATAAAAAGTAAAATAAATAAACTTACTGCATCCAGCTTCATCACTGGCGTCTGTGCAGTCAACAATTCTGTCACAGAATCGATCTGACTTTAGACAGTAGTTTTCTGACACACACCTCATATAGTCAGTGGGACAGGCTGGAAATAAGAAGATAATGTTTATTAACAATATAATGACATACTTGATTCATTTTATACAGTTATGTGGTGTTAGACATATGGTCTGACTTGAGACAACAGTTCTCTGACACACACCTCACATAGTCAGTAGGACAGGCTGAAAATAAGAACATTTTATTTTACAACACATTCAACACATTTTATTTCTGGCCATATGGCCTCAGAGCAATTTAAAACTATCACAGAAATGATTGTACTTGAGACACACACACATATATATATATATATAATGGAATGACTTACTGAACATCCCACAGGCACCACTGTGTATCTGAAAGTCATCAAGAGTTATGAACAGCCGGTATGTTCCTCTGTACTGATAAGTGATATATATACTTTTTTTCCTTTAAATTATTTAAAAAAATTATAAATATATATGTAATGACTTACTGAACGTCCCACAGGCTCCACTGTGTATCTGGAAGTCACTGACAGCTATGAACGGCCGGTAGGTTCCTCTGTCCAATTTTTAATATAAGTCATATATATATTTAATAATTTTTTATATAATGTAATGACTTACAGAACGTCCCACAGGCTCCACTGTGTATCTGGATGTCATCGAGAGCTATGAATGGCCGATAGGTTCCTCTGTACTGCCCACTGGTCATCACGTAGTCCAGAGTGACTCGGCCAGACACCGGGATGTCCACCTGGGTGTGAGTCCAGCCATGGGTCATGCGGTCAACCATTGTCCAGATCACAACAGGGTTAGATGATGATCCTTGTTTAGTGTACTCGATCTGAGAATAGCAAAACAAAGTGAATGAAATGGATAGTGTGTAAAACAATGTGAAATTAAAGGTAGAGCACCTTGATAGCCTGGTGGTGACGGTACCCGTCTGTCAAGTGGTCAACCATTGTTCAAATTACCACTGGAGTGGACGATGATCCTTGTCAGTGTACTCGGTCTGAGAACATTAAAACAAAGTGAATAAAATGTATATCTGAGAAATAAATGAAATGATAAGATGAAAGAAAAATCCAAGAGAGCAGTTTGTGAAGCGGTTAACCATTGTCCAGATTACTACTGGAGTTGATGACCCTTATTTAGTGTACTCAATCTGAAACAGAATGAATGTACTCAGAGAATAATAAAACAAAGTAAATTAAATGGATAGTTCAAAAAGAAAATCAAAGTGGGCAGTCTGTCAAGCGGTCAACCATTATCTAGATGACTACAGGGTTTGAAGAAGAAACAGAATGTACTCAGTCTGAGAGAATAATACAATATAGTGAATGATAAGGATATTTTGTTTTAATCCAAGAGGGCAGCCATGTAGCCAATCATTGTCAAGATGATCACTGGAGTTGATGATGATCCTTGTTTAGTGTACTCGATCTGAGAACATTAAAACAAAGTGAATAAAATTTATATCTGAGAAATAAATGAAATGAAAAGAAAGAAAAATCCTTTAAGTGAATTAAATCTATAACTGAGAAATGAAAAGATGAAAGAGAATTCCAAGTGTGCCATCTCTCAAGCAGTCAGTCATTGTCCAGATTACCACAGGTTATGATGACGATCCTTGTTAGTGTACTCAAAACAAAGTCAATCAAACAAAAAGGTGAAAAAGAGAGAGAAATAGTTTATTTACAGCTATTTACAGTTAAGAACATTTTCATAGAAAGGTCACTTGTTGCTGCCTAATAATATGTACTATTCCTCTATCTCTGTAAAATAATTAATATGCACGACAGCACGTACCTGCAGTTTTCCGCTGGCGTCTGAGAAGTAGTGGAACAGGAGACAGTTGCTGGAATTGGCCAGATAGAGGCTCTGACTCATCTGAACAACTTTACCCTCCAGCACTCGGCGAGTGTCCAGAAACAACATGGTTCCTGTCAAACAAATAGACAGAAAATATAAATTCAATAATGGTTTTTTCCTGTCTTGGACGACAGAACTGGCGATGTCAGATCTGGCGCCCATGACAGACGTGTGGTATAACAGCTTAGTTCTGAATGTGCACATTATACAACTTCAAGTTCATAGTGGATAATTTGTTGCTATGATTAATATGTATTTTGTTTGTTTGCTAGTTTGTTTCATTTATTTAGTTAGTTAGCTGTATTTAGTGAGTTAGGTATTTTATTTATTGTTTACTTAGTTATATTTAAAAATTTGATTCTAATCTAATGTAACCTTAATATAATATGATATGATATGATATGATATGATATGATATGATATGATATGATATGATATATGATATGATATGATATGATATATGATATGATATGATATGATATATGATATATGATATATGATATGATATGATATGATATGATATGATATGATATGATATGATATAATAGAACACAACACAACACAACACAACACAACACAATACAATATAATTTAATTTAATTTTAAATGTATATGTCTGTCTGTGTGTATGTGTACTTGTATGGCATGCATGTCCAGACACGTATGCATGTGTGTGATCATCATGCATCCCTCTAGTCTTCATTTGCACATGACTGCTCTTATACAAATCTTTCTCTCACCCGATTCATTTTTAAACGTGTTGTCGTCCATCTTCTTTGGTGTTATTGACGAATTACCAACTCTCCACTCTGCTAGAGCATCGTCATCTGTGTGTTGTTGAAATCCACACAACAGGCTGTTCTCAAAGTCACAGCTGAGCTCTGGCTCTGTTGACAGAAACATTTAATTACCAGTATTATTAATTAATAATTTTAATTAAAACATATGTACGATACTGGTATTCTGTTGAAATCCACACCACAGGCTGTTCTGAAAGTCACCGCTAAGCTGTGGTTCTGTTGACAAAAGTAAAATTATATTTAATTTTAATATTTATTTTTTATCATATAGTAAGTAAGCAATCCAATAGAAGCAAAGTAAAAGATAAATTTTTATCTAATTAGATAACTTTGCAAATTAGATCACGTGACTAATTTCATTGACACCCGAGAAATATGAACAAATGAAAATGACGTCTTTTGTAGTGAGCTAATCTGTCATTGTCGATGGTAGAGGTTGAGGGGTTGAAACAGGGGTAATCGATCTAGGTAACTCTTCCAAGGAATATTTGGTAGAAATACCGGTAATGAGACTGACTGAAGACAGAATAATAATAATAATATTTTTTTTTTAATATATATATTATTTCTAATACATGATACTGATGGTACGGAATATTTGGTAGAGATGCCGGTAATGAGACTGACTGAAGACAGAATAATAATAATAAAACCAATAAAATATTATTTTTTTAATTCCTATAACTTGATATTGACGATACGGAAACACACTCTGGTAATAATCTCTATTTATCTTATCTTATCGTGACTTATCTTATGAAGGTTCTGACAAGTGTTTAAACTAAGGACTGAAACTCACTGGGGCACTGTAGCTCATCTTCAGCGTTGTCGCAGTCGGCTATGACGTTACACCTGGCCGCACCGGGGACACACCTGACTGACGAGCCAAACGGACAGGTGAACTGACCTGGTGGGCAATCTGTAAACACAACAGTCAGGAATTGAGATCATCATTCATTGCAGTTTCCACTAAAATATTATAGAGGGATTCCCCCCTATCTAATATTTTTAAGGTTTTTATAAATGCTTATATATTTTTTTTTTTAATTTACCATAGCATAAAAAGTTGTATGAACATTCATATAAATATAAGTTGGATTATTCCACTGAAACATATGTGCTTGTATTCAAACATTTAAATTGTCCTGTTTACAATCTCTTGGCATCACCATTACATCATCTATCAAAATTCTTGCTTCATTATTATAAACACTGCACTTATCCAGTCATTACTTAACCATTAAAATACTAAAACAGATACGCTCTACTGATACCTAGTTTTTAACCCCTGATATAATGTTAAATCTACATTAATGGGAATGTTTTTCTTACAAATTTAATTTTAAGTTCAAATATACGCTTAACTGCAATTCTAATTTAATCTCTAATTGTCTCATTTAGAGATTATTGTTAAATGCTTAGTGTATTTTTTAATTATTTTTTAATTGTTTTTTAATTTACTTAGTTATTTATTTAGTTAGTTAAACATTTGTTTATTTAACCATGTGTATACCATGTGTGTAAACAGCTAATTAAATTTCATTGTAAACCTGTGTTTAAAAATAAAGAGTGAAAAAGAATTTTTTGTTTAAAAATCTGGTGACTGGATTAAACATTTTACTTCATAAAATATTTTAAATATTTCAAGTAATGCAGCTTTAACTCACTTATTAATCTACAATCTCCAGGCACCACCATCACATCATCTATAGAAATTCTCGCTTCGTCATTGGCCATGAACACAATCTCGTACTCCCCTGCCTGGAAAGTTACCTCCCCAGTGAACCACCGATCAGGGGCGAGCACATTCCCCCTCTCGAAGACGGCATCCCACTTGTTTTTGGCCACCTCGTGACTCCAGACTTGTAGGCCGTGCCCGAGCCGACCTCGGACATGGTAGTAGAACCGCAGACAGTGGGTCTGGTTCATTTTATACACGGGGGAGGTCATGAGGCGACCACTGCTTCGAGCTGTCATGAACTTGCCTGAAATAGTGTAAAGTTAGAGTTATGGTTGTTTAGGGGTGTTGGGTTGTTGTTGTTGGTTTTTTTTTTAGGGGTTTGGGATTTGTTTTTGTAGTTTTTGTTGTTATTGTTGTTTTTCTTTTTGGATGTTTTTCTTTAGTTTTTGGGTTGTTTTATTTTTTTTCAAGCCATCATGAACTTGCCTGAAATAGTGTAACATTAGAGTTATGGTTGTTTTGTGGTTGTTGGGTTTTTTTTGGGGGGGGGGTTTTGGGGTTGTTGTTGTTTTGTTGTTTTTCTTTTATTTTTTGGGTGTTTTTCTTTAGTTTTTGTTTTTTTCGAGCCGTCATGAACTTGCCTGAAATAGTGTAACATTAGAGTTGTGGTTGTTTTGGTGTTGTTTTGGGGTTTTTTCTTGCTTTTTATGTAGGTTGGTTGGCTAGTAAATATGGGTTTTTTTGGGGGGGTTTTGTGAGTTTTTTTATGTAGTTTTTTCTTGATTTTTTTTGTAGGTTGGTTAGCTGGTTAATATGGATGTTTGTTGAATTGCCTTTTTCCACCTTTTTTTGTTGTTTGGGTTGGGGTTCTTTGGATAGGGAGAGGTGTTCAGAATTTGTTTTGGAGGAAAGGTTGTGGAATATGTGTCTGATCCTACAGTGTAGTGGGTAAGATAGTAATAGCACACCTTGGTAGTTTCCACTGAATATTGTGTAAGACATCAACTATTTACCTTGGCTGTTTTCACTGAATAGTAGGTAATGAGTAAGATGATAATAACATACCTCGATAGTTTCCATGTGTGTGATCATAAAGGGGGTAGTGGGTAAAATAGTAATAGCACACCTTGGTAGTTTCCACTGAATATTGTGTAAGACATCAACTATGTACCTAGGCAGTTTTCACTGAATAGTAGGTAATGAGTAAATAATAACATACCTCGATAGTTCCCATATGTGTGATCATAAAGGGGGTAGTGGTTGTTGAAGTCTGTCACAGCGAGGTTTTGAAACTGGACGTAGTAACCACACAGGAATGGGTCATCAAAAGTACAGTTCACTGACAAATCTGAAATAAATAATTATATACTTTTAATTTTATATCACAATAGTAATAAAGAATAGGAAAGAAAAATGACTGTCTTTCCTTAACCTTCTGACTACTGCAGGTGAGATATCTCGCCCAACATCATGAACACTAACTGAAGTTTGCCGTAACATAGTGTGTCCCTTTAATCCGATTTTCCCGCCATTTTGCACCTGGAAATATCTAGTGCGCATGCCCAAACAACAGGAAATAGGTCACAGTAATTGGTGGCATGGTTTGTTTTCGTTTTTCTTTCAAAATTATTTAGACAATAACTGAGTTTTTCACCAAAAAAAAAATCAGTAGTCAGAAGGTTATTATTATTTGAACAAGAGAAAACAGACCTGAGTAGGTGGCCGAATAACAATTAAAAATGGAAGTTAAGTAATTTAAATACTTACTGCATGGCAAGATTTCATCACTGTTGTCCCCACAGTCATTTTCTCTGTTACATAGCAACTTGTCGTCATAGAGACAGACGTCATTAGAGCACCTGAATTTACATTCTGAAAGAAAAATAATAAATAAACTAATATATTTAATTTACTGATGACACATAGTTATGGATGGATATATGAAACACAAATAACCTAATTTACAAACTGACAGACACTGAAGACAGAGACAGGTAATCAGAGACAGAGATTTAAGAGAAAAATCATCTATCTTTTGTTGTTATTATTCATGGGAATGCCTTTCAAATAGCATTACATTAAAGTCTAGACTTTATGTTTAATAAGTGTGGAACCTACTCATTTGTTTTCTCCTAGATCGAGTCTTTAAACACAACAATGTCACTGAAGATTGCAGGAAACACATCTCTTTCTTGAGACATACAGACAGACATACAGTGATATAATCTACTACTCACTTGTTTTCTCTTCGATCCAGTCTTTGAACACAATGACATCACTGAACACACATACACACACACACAGACACAGAGAGAAAGACACTCATACACCCACACACACACAGAGACAGACAGACAAACAGACACACACACAGACACTCATACACAGACTGATATAATCTACTAACTTGTTTTCTCCTCGATCCAGTCTTTGAAGACAATGACGTCACTGAAGACTGCAGGACGTCCCGGCTGTTTACACTTCTTAGAGACAAAACTCGTCACACCTCGTAGCTTCCACGTGTTGTCATTCATCAGACAAACCAGTGGTCCACCACTGTCACCCTGGGGGGAGAGAGAGTGTAATAATAATAATAATGATAATAATAATGATAATAATAATAATAATAATAATAATAATAATAATAAATAATTATAATAATTATTTAACGACACTCTCAACACAATTCATTTCCAGCGAATTTTTATCAAATACAGTTATATAGCGTCAGTCATATGGTTAAGGATAAGGATCATAATGACAGAACAGAAATCTGGTGCCGCCACATAGGCTGCTTGCGATAAGCAGCAAGGGATCTTTTATATGGACCATCCCATAGACAGGATAGCACATACCACAGCCTTTGGTACACCAGGCATGGAGCACTGGCTAGAATGAGACATAGCCCAATGGGTCCACCGGGTAGGATCGATCTGACGATCCACGGCACCATGAGCGAACATTCTACCTCTGAGCTACATCCCGCTCCCTGAAGGTTCAGATGCTACTTTTAATATGGATACTAATTTGGCCTCTGTTAGTCATTAAAATTCACAAGTTTTACTTACAAAATTACAAAAGCAGACTTAAAACATAAATACTGTAGCAATAAAATAGTTTTAAAACCTCAGGACCCCAATATTTCTCAATGCCCACCAGGTAAATCTGTTGACTTCCAAGTAATATTAAAATATTTTGTGACAATTTGGGTTCTGTTATTTCTCAACACTCACCAGACAAGTTTTACTTACAAAAGGAGCAAAAATGACTTAAAACATAAATACTGTAGCAAATTTTTTTTTTTAAACCTCAGGACCCCAATATTTCTCAACGCCCACCAGGTAAATCTGATGAGTTCCAAGTAATATTAAAATATTTTGTGACAATTTGGGTTGTTATTTCTCAACACTCACGAGGCACGGACTGATGAGCCCGGAGTAGTACCCAGCACACACGTGAGTGTCACTGATACGACTGTTCCACACCAGTGAACTGTTACATTTGTCAGTGTTCCATAGAGTCATCTTGGCCTCCTGCAGCCAGGCAGGCTTCGGACCTGTGAGGAAAAACAAACAAAATCTCAGTTACGTTGTGATATTTAACATAATTATAGTGATAAGATTTTTTTTTTTAAATAGACAGACTTGTCAGTGTTCCATAGAGTCATCTTGGCCTCCTGAAGCAAGGACAGCTTTGGACCTATTGAAAAACAAACAAAAATCTCAATTACACAGTGATATTATCAGTCATAAACATATACTTACCCATACTTACGAACACAAACATATGGGTGTGCTTATCTACCCATCCCCACCTTCACTACACACCACTCATATACTTTCATCACTAACAGTGCGCCCCATCCCATGGAGTAAAACTGGGTGGAGCGAGAGGACACATCCCCCCCTCCCCAGGGAGACAGATGGGTCTACTCACATCCCCACCCCCACCCAGACACACTCTCATACCTTTATCACTAACATTGGGTGGAACAGGACATGTCCACCTCACCCCTACATCCCCCCACTCTCAGACACCACCCCCACCCCCACCCTCACACCACACACTATCCACACACCCTACCCCCCAGTCCTCACATACTCATACCTTCATCACTAACAGTGCGACCCCACCCCGTGGAATAACACTGGGTGGAGCGGGAGAAGACATCGTCGTCCCCGGGGAGACAGATGGGTCTGACGTAGTCGTTGAAGATGACGGCTTCCTCCAGCTCGATGAGGGCGATGTCGTTCTTGACGTGGTAGATGTGGTTGTGGATCGTCAGGTGTTTGATCTTCACACGTCTCTGGTACTTCTCTTTCTTGGAGATGTCCGTCGCACCCACCACCACCTGGATGTAGCGGAAATCAAGCCGGTAGGCCCTGAGAGAGAAATAATGTTGAGTTAGTGAGTTGTTTATGTTTCAAGTTCATGTGGGGTTTTGTCTTTTGGTTGTTTGTGGGTTCCTTTTTTTTTTTTTGGGGGGTGCTTATTTGTTGGTGACTGGTTTGTTTGCTTGTTTGTTTGTGTGGTTGCTTTATTTATTTATTTGTTTGTTTTTTGTGTGGTTGGTTTATTCATTTGTTTGTCTGTGTGATTCGTTTATGTATTTGTTTGTTTGTGTGGTAGTTTTTTGTTTGATCCCTTGCTTTTTTGTTTATTTTCTTGCCCGTTTAATTGTTTTAGTTTTGAGGGATTTCCAGTTTAGAGGGGTTCATTTTATTGTTAAATTAAATCACGGGACTATGTAAAATTTTAAAATTTCAAAGGATTCCGGTTTATTTAGTATATATATAAAATAACAATTGGAGACACTACTTACACAACTCTGCACAAACTATTTATACCTCTGTTCTCTCTCTCTCTCTCTCTCTCTCTCTCTCTATCCCTATCTCTCTCTCTGTCTCTGTCTCTCCTTCTCCCTATACACACTAAACTACTACTTACTCGACACAGTGAGCGGCTGTCACAACGAACTTGTCACTGATGAGCGAGCCCCCGCAGTAGTGCTTGCCGACGCGCTGGATCGACACCTGCCATGGCCACGCCCCCTTCGCCGCATTGTGACCATTCACGATGAACGAGACCATGTGAGACTTGCGCGTCCCACACACTGCAAGACAAAACAAACAAAAACATTATTCAAATGTATATAGAAATATATGTTTTTAGCCTTTTATAGCTATTTAAAAAAAAAAAAAAAAAAAATTTTATTCAAGTGTATATACCCAATAGAAATATATGTTTTTAGTCTTTTATAGCTATTTAAAAAACAAACAAAAACATTATTCAAATGTATATAGAAATATATGATTTAAATTTATGTGTGTGTGTGTGCATGTGTGTGTGTGTGTGTGTGTGTATGTGTTTGTGTATGTGAGAGAGAGAGACAGAGAGAGAAAGAGATAGAGACAGAAAGAGAAAGAGAGAGAGAGAGAGAGGGGGGGGGAGGGAAAAATAAATGACAAATGTGGTATCACCTGATTTACTTATCAAATACACTATTTGTTCTTATTCTCACCTTTGGGAATACAATTCAGAACAACAGCTTTGGAGTCCAAACAAGACTTCCTGAAAAAGTACAAAACAAAATTCATAATAACCACGAAAACAATATAAGTCACAGGGTTCCTATTCTGAGTATGGAAGTTAACGGCCTGACTGTAAATAAAGTTTTGTTCTGTTCTGTTAAATTTCTTGCTTCAAAAGACACTTTTCAAGGGTCATTGAGATTAAGTATGTTTCACTGTGATACTTGAGATTTATTTATTTATTTATTTAAAAAAAAAATTAAACAAGTAAATATTCCCACCTGAGAGAAGCTCTGCCTAACACTGTGGTTTCAAAGCCGGTCCCATCCACGTGTGCATATATGAATGTGGAATAATCAATGCTGGTCCAGTTGTAATGACCTCTGAAAATTAACATATTCAAATTTCAAATAGAAGTCGACATTTATCCAGTTGTAATGACCTCTGAAAATTGAAGTTGTTTTCTGAAAAAGTTTGGAATCAACAGAGTACAATCAATCAATCAATCAATCAATCATCAATTAAAAAAAAAAAAAAATAATAAATAAATTATTTAATTAGTTAAAAATAATAATAATAAATAAATAAATAAATAAATAAATAAATAAATAAATAAATAAATAAATAAATAAATAAATA
>JAVCKW010099931.1:0-13479 GCA_034780715.1 Peltospira delicata | reverse complement strand
TATTTCGTAATTGTCAATTTTACTATTTAATGTTAAAACTGTACATAAAAGAAAATAAATTTGTGTATTAGATGCTTGTTGTTGTTCCTGCATATATTTGTAAACACCCATGAAATATCAATGTGGAGGGTGGTATCCTGTCATTTTATGTTAAACTCCTGTATGGGAGATTGCACAAGACCCTTAGCTGCTAATCAACATTAGCCTATGTGGCGGCAGCAACTTTCCTTTCTATCAAAATTTTCCTAAATGATGCCATATAAACAAATACGTGACAATTTGTTATTAAATGTATACAATACGTGCATTTCTACTCTAAATTCACGTAATGATCAATTGCTGATCTTATGTGATGGACTCGTTGCGGTATGTGTTCCCAACCAAAGTTGCTTGGAGATCAATCACTGCAGATTTTTCTCATAAAACTTAATAAAATATTCTGAGTGCATGGATTAAAACCTATTTTTAAAATACCATCCAATAAATATTCCATAACTGGTTTAACGGGCAATTCTAGGATGGGCAACAATGTGTTTCCTGTCAGTTTGTGCCCCATCAACCAATGTATTTTTCAACTTGGAAATTGAATGTAGCTGGAGCAAAATTAATTCTGTCAAACCAGATCTTATTTTGACGTCCAATAGCCAATGTATTTTCGTGCCACGGTGTAATTCATTCCTGTCTGCTAATGATCCTTAATATGTAGCCACGTAACTTTAGATGAAATGTATCGTTAAATAAAACTTTTTAACAACAATTCTACTTGACAGCACTTCGATCATAAGACTTTATCGGTTACATAAATGAGGTTCATCCTAAATAAGAATGGCAAACTTAAAGCAGTGGATCTTGAGCAATTACAGGTTTACTTAGCTGAACATTTCTGTACATGGCGAAACTACACCCACTCAACCAAGTTTTATGAATTTTTTAATTGTTGCCCATGAAGATAAATTTCACTTCGATACATTTGGTTGATAGTACTGTTGCTAACTGATGTTCTCACACAAAAGGTATTTACAAGATCAAAACCATAATTACAAAATTAAAAATTTCATGATAGTCTATGCTTTTTCTTGACCTGAGAATCCTGCACAATGAAATTAGTGTTAAAAGTGGCTCACTGTCTCACCGTAATGACAACTATAATTAGATGATTTTGGTCAATAAGTAGTATAGCCAAACACATTAAATGGAATAGAACCAATCTATGTTAATTCTGTTGTAGCCAATCGGCATATGGATATATGTTCACGATCACCAATATATTATTATTTTGTTTGAGTGATGTGAGTTATTAACATCACGGCAACTGAAGTCAGGAGATTAATATTAGACGTAATGTCTTCATTTCTCTAAATTATAAATGAAAGATATGATGACATTGTGTTCAGTGTCTGTATTACACCAGAAAGGTCGATTACTGCAATGATTACCTGGAACCATTGAAATCTTAGAAACTGGAATCTTTTATTGCAGAAGT
This sequence comes from Peltospira delicata, assembly GCA_034780715.1. NCBI lineage: Eukaryota > Metazoa > Mollusca > Gastropoda > Neomphalida > Peltospiridae > Peltospira > Peltospira delicata. The sequence continues at coordinate 11,996 of JAVCKW010099931.1, read as the reverse complement.
GTGCACATACAATGAATTTGGAGATATCAGTACTGGCAGGCAATCTTTGACCCTCCCCCGTTTTAGGAGTTAAATAACATTAAAACTCACAGCATTTCATTATTGCCACCAATTAGTATTTTGGGTACCTACAGTATCCAAGCATTTGTCAGAAATGCCCTATTGGGCCATGTCTCGTTCCAGCCAGTGCTTCACAACTGGAGTACTATCTTGTCTGTGATGGAGCATATAAAATATTCCTTGCTGCTTATTGGAAGCAGTAGCCTATGTGGCAGCAGCAGGTTTCTGTTCAGTTTATCAATATGGTCCTTAACCATGTGTCTGACACCATATAACCGTTAATAAAAGGTGTTGGGCGAGTCGTTAAATGAAACATTTCTATTCTATTATCAGAAATGCAGTCCACTTTACAACTCATTTTATTTTTAACAGAAGAATTCAATTACTGGTATGTTTAAAATTTATTCCAAACCACTTGATTTATCTTGCTAATTATCCTATTTCATGTATCGGGAGTGAGAGTGTTTTTGCTTCTTAAAGAATTTCATCTTTTGTAAATGTCAGTGTTGATGTCACAAAACGTATTTGTATGTCCAGACTTTAACCACTCATAGTACTTTCAGATTTCTTGTTATCTGAAAAACAAGCAGAAAAGAAAACTGTGAAATATTTTATGAATCCAGAAGTAAAACCTGTCTATCAAAATAATTTACTGCCATATTTCAGTTTAAAAATCATAATAAATATGCTATATGATACAAAAATCATAGTTAATTTATTACAACCATTGATTGGTATATATAATGCAATCATTACTGTGATCATCTCATAAACATTGGGTAATCAATGGTGCTATATACAACCTATCGTCATATTCTAAATAAATACTGAAACCAATACAGAATTTGTATCAAAATCACAAACTTCCAGATATCTGCAATATGATGTACCATAACAATTGTTTGTAAAGTTTTAAAATTGTTACCTCTTCAAATTTATGAATCTGTCTAATGAAGAAGTCCCCATATCTTCGGGCCACCTTTGTGTCAGCTATGTGAATCATATCCTGAAAAACCCAGTAAATAATAAACACAGAGCTACTAGCTTGGATTACATTTACCACAAACGATAAATAATAATCCACAACAAAAAATTTCCTGCCTCATGCAAAAACCTAAGTGATTCAATAATGGCAAAAAAAATACTACCCACATACACAATTTTATCATATAATAAGTAAGCAATCCAATAGAAACAAAGTAAAAGATAAATTTGGTATCTAATTAGATCACGCGACTAATTTGATTGACATCCGAGAAATATTAACAAAAATGGAAGGGGTTGAAACTGGGATTATCGATCTAGGTAACTCTTCCACGGAATATTTGGTAGAGATACTGGTAACGAGACTGACTGTGTTCCTAGTTACCAGTAAGCAACGCTCCTCGGGTTTGTGGAATAGATCTGGGCGTGGTTATGCATAGATCTGAGCGAAAGCGAGGCGTTGCGTCACTGATGACAGTGATCTTTGATATCGTCCTCTGATTTGTGGAACACAATTTTTTATAAAAAAAAAAAATATATATTGTATTTAATATAAGACAGAATAATGAGAATAAAACAAAACAAAAAACAACACCACCCGACGTCACTCGCAGATCACAATTACGTCATTATGTCAGATGAACGACAACACTATTGAAAGTGCTTAAATAAAAACGCAGTACGAACATAGCCAAATGTTTAAGTTGCATGAAGTTATTCCAATATTGTATGAATAATAATATTCAATTATTACAATATTTTTCTTGAAATAAAAGGCTCAGGTATCTAATTAGATCACTTAAAAATCGTGTCTATAATAATATTTTAGCAAAATGTTGCGAACGTTAGTTGCGGAATGACACGAAGGTTGCCAAGTCTCGCCTTCATAGTTCATCTAAATGACGTAAATGTAAATATGATGTTAACCATGCCCCTCTGCAAGTTAGTAATGGCAGATATTATTGTTTCAAAAAGTAAAGTTTTAAAAACATGTTTTAAGCTTGAGATTATTACCCTCGTGTGTTTCCGTATCATCAGTATAATGTATTAGGAATAAAAAATAATGTATTATGCTTGCCATTATTTTTTTAAAACATGTTTTTAAAACTAATTTTTTTAAACAATAATAATATCTGCCATTAGTTACTTGCAGAGGGGCGTGGTTAACATATTATATTTTTTTATTCCTAATAAATGATACTGACAATACGAAAACTCACTCCGGTAATAATCTATATATGTGAAATAATTAAAGCACAAAACTAAATTTTAATATAAGATGAGTGTTGATCGATGTTCAAACGTCTACCTTGTCAATGTAGAAATCCACTTCAGAGGCCGACTGGAATTCCCCATCCAGTCCACTGGTTCCCTTGGTCCACACCATGTTCTTCATCTTGTGCTGTTGGTAAAACCACATAACCAGTCATTAAATGCTCATCCTCAGCACAAACATCTACTAGTATTTGGATTTGACTGATCACAGAGAAAGATTTCAATCAGTGCTATATTATTGTTTAACGAAAACCTGCTGGTGTTAAGCCATCCTAATTCTTTAGAACCTAGGCCTTTAAGATACAGTATTTAATTCACTGTTTAGTATTGGATATGCTGAAACTGCAAAATATTAATAAGACTAAAACACCATTTACCAGGAGATTTAGAAGTTGTTGGTGTTACGATTTATAGTATTCAAATGTCACTTACCTTGAAACACATCAAGTGTGTCCTCAGCTCTTCCTCACTCTGAAAACAGTAATTGAACATTTATCAACACATTGGTATCTGCAAATAATCATGAAAAAACATGTATGTGAAAACATATTTAACCTCAGCAAAGTAATGTACAACAAAGCTTACACATTTGTTATATTTAGAATGACAATTTAAGCAAATCAAGCTACGAAAGCAATATAGTAAACTATATTGGTGTGAGTCACGTATGCTACATATTTCACACGATATTGGACAGATGGGTTTAGAAGATGATTTAAATAGAGAGGTGTCATAATAACTGAGGTGTTGAAAAGAAAACCAGTGGCTATGACCTAAACTAAAGTTAACAGCAACACACACATATTATTATTATTAGTAGTAATAATTTAAAATGTTATAATACTACTACTACTAATAATAATGTTATTTGCAATACTTATTTTTACAACTGTTATTAGATAATATTGAGATTTAGTGCACACAGTATTTCATTAAAGTACTTTAGAAAGTCTCAGACAACAATTCTTACTTTTATTACAATATGACCTGATACATTTTTGTGATTAATTAAACTAAATAATCCAACACTAGTAAGAGGACATAATTATTTTATCATGTTACTTCAGATAAACGGCAAAACTCATTTATAAAACATCCAACCATACAATTTTCAGACCGTACACACAACAAAATGGTATGTAAAAGAGGTGTTATTATTTCATTAATATAAACCTTATGTGTTAGCAATATAAAAGGGATGTTTATCGCTAATCTTGGCACCATTGTAAAACAACTAAAGGTACCGTAATAGTAATTAATTAATTTATAGTTAAAAGATCAGGACCAATGTAAGTTTTTAACCAATGACAATGTGTTATTTTAAATAGAAACTTAAAATCTCACTATATTATTATTATTAGCTTTGAACCTTCTTAAAATGACAATATTTTATATGCTACTAATAATGGATTTATAATAATTCTCTTGTCATTCTTCAAACACCCGAATCACTATGTCGGCCAATTTTCATAGCAATTTAAGTGGTAATATAAATGTTACAAATAAATACTGAACAGTTAACCTGTAGGCACACACAACTAGATGCATAACCACGCCCAAATCTATTCCACAAAACCGAGGAGCGTCGCTTACTGGTAACTAGGAACACACTGGGTGTTCTGTCAAGGCAGATTTAACAGCAAATAAATGTATTATGCATTTAATGGCAGTTTGCGCCAGAAATAGTTATAAAATTTTACTTTTAAAAAGAAAGTTAAAATGTTCTGCTACATGCACGTAAAAATTTACAAGCAAATAAAGTCTATTTCTATTAATTTTAAAATAAATCATGAGGGGAATCCATTTGAAATGACACTCGAGTTTGTACTATATAGATTATGCGATAAATCGAAACTACAAGATGGGGCGAAAACGCCAACTAGAAACGGCCCACGGCAGAGGGTGACAGAATCAGAAAAAATATAAAAAAGAAAGAATATGATTCCAAAAACTAAAGAAAGAAACATCACTGCATTATAATAAAAAAAAATCTGGAAAAACCCAACCAAGATGCATTTATTCATTTATTATTTTAGAGTTAATTATAAAACAAATAAATGTTAGATCGATTAATATGTAGTTACTTGTAATAAATGTTAGATCGATTAATATGTAGTTACTAGTAATAAATAAATGTTAGATCGATTAATATGTAGTTACTTGTAATAAATAAATGTTAGATCGATTAGTATGTAGTTACTTGCAATAAATAAATTTTAGATCGATTTATATGTAGTTACTTGTAATAAACAAATGTTAGATTGATTAATATGTAGTTACTAGTAATAAATAAATGTTAGATTGATTAATATGTAGTTACTTGTAATAAATAAATGTTAGATCGATTAGTATGTAGTTACTTGTAATAAATAAATAAATAAATGTAAGGCACATACTGACAGGACCCTGAGAGCAAACCTTAACTGAACAAATCCACTGAGGTGCTTTCAGCACAAGTGTAAACAATTTGACGATTACTGACCGAAACAGACTTCCATTTAAACAGACTGTTTCAAGTGAAATAACTACATCTTTATTAAGTGACCTACCATGTCCATGAAAGTGGCAAGTTTTGCTATTGGCAGTGTTGTGTAGAGCTTCAAGTAACTGAAACAAAGAATAAAACAGGAATTTTAATGTATATTCAACACACTGAAGGAAGTATTTTAGTAACTCTCTTTGTGAATGTGTCTGACACAATGTATAACAATCTAGAGTAACTCACAGTGTAATAACATCCAAAATGCAATGACATTTATTAGAAACACAAAACAATTAGCCAAGACAGGATTGAGGAGCACAAGTTAAAATATTAGATATCGCAATGAGGCTACTGTGGGATTTATCACCTATGTATCAGCTAGATATTCCAGGCAATGAATCAGAAACATACTCTACCACCAAGAATGTGATAAATCATCATCATATTTCATCAAAGAATAATAACGTTCTCTATGACCTCCAAAACCTTCATCATAGTGCACATCCAACATGCAGACATTTTGTTGTTAATACTGATGATCTGACTTGCAGTGTTTTCAGTGTGTATCAGACACTGACCATGCTACACCTGTGTGTATGTTTTATTAAATTCACGTGTCATAAGGACTCCCTGTTTACAAATCTAGAGAGCCTGCCAACAATTCTACAATTCTCGGGTCATAAGAATTATAAACTCTATTTTGGCGAATGGTATACAGTTTTTTCGAAATATGACAGAGACTTAGAAGTAATCTGCAATCTCTTCAAATATATTTATTACAAGATATGCTTTTAATTTACGTTTGTACATATTATATTTGAGAGCCACTAGGACTCGTATGCTGGACAAGCTAGAGAGTCCAACACGATTTTGCGAGCCTCAGGCCTCAGAATAGCACTGTACACAGACCTGCGAATGGTTGGGATGAGGATCTGCTGGTTGACCTCCTCCAGAAACACCTTCAGCTGCAGCTGGAACGGCTCCTACCAACACAAAACACATTCAAACGCAAACCATAACGTGCACAAAGTCAAACACCACCTCATCTACACAGCTAAAGAGAGTAATTTTTTTACTTATCACACAACTTATTCTGACAGCTAGAAAAGAAACTCATAGGAAACTTTCTAATTAGCAGCAGTCTTATATATACACTAGTATCAGAATTAAAGGGGAGACCAGGGTACAGTGTGACAGCTTATTTTTTAACAATAATATTTTCAGCCGATCAGAATTTCTTTTTCATGGAAGACTAGGCTTACTGAGCTGAATAAACATTATGTTTAAAAAAATTATTGATGAGCAAAAAGGTAAGCTTGAGATTTTTTTCTGTGTTTTTCACCTTAAAAGTAAAATATATGCACTGAAATTAATTCCTCTTTCAAACTGAATACTTAGTGCAAACTTTATTCTGTTTTACTAGGCATGTTAATACATGTATAATAATTGTATTTCTATAACTCATTGATGTTATTCAATTCAGCATGAAGGTCCAACTTTATGAATTGTAAATCTTGTACTATCAGTTATTGAGAATGTAACTAGATGAAAATGCCTCGGACTCAGCCACAGGCCATGCCAGGGACTGGGCCCGTGAGCGGGTGTGTGTGAACATTGAGTGGATGTAGACATGAGAACGCGCTTCCCAGTCCTTGTCCCTAGATAAAAAGAGCTGATAACTTCATACCTTGTGAAAGCTGACTCCAACAGTGTCATAATTTGGTGCCACTGGGGATAGGAACTTTGGACAAGCAAACGAGAAGGACGTCTCAAATTCCACAGCATCTCTGAAATATTACACATTAAACTGTCAGCGTGAACTAATACTAATAGTTTTCTTTAAAAACCTAAATGTATTCAGACCACTGTAAAAATATCACTCAGAATAATTAAAGACAAGATAGTGTCAATTTACATCACATCATCCACTGTTCGGCAGCAGTGAATCTTGTACAGGTACTATCCTACACACAGATAAAAAATACTTCGTTTGTTTGTTTTTAAACATCGGCTGTGCAGATCTGATTAAGAGAAGAAACAATCTGATCTCAGCAAATTACTGATCCAACTACCACAACACGACAAGCAGATGATCTACAACCGTAATAAGAATATATAATTCCAACCTCTAAAAATTATTTGTTTATCAACATTTGGATTGATCTAATTCGCATCACGTGATTATAAAAACCGATATTCATAACTGCATGAATGCAAATTTTGCACTGTTTTTAACCTACTATATGACTTGTCAACAAAGAAATCCCAGTAAGATTCAATTGTTAGATTTCAAACGTTAATAGATTTTTGTGATATTTTACATTTTAAAAATTACTTGTTCATATTCAATACAAAAATGTGCATTTAATAAATACTAAAATTTTAATGTAAACTACTTCGGCTACTGACGGAAAACGCCAAATAAAGGTACGGGATTCCCCTAATGGGTATGAATTTCCTATTAATAAAATTGTAAATAGTCGGAAAATTATTTAACAACAGAGATATTGGTAGGTGTTTGGAATTATAAGAATTGACAAGATAATTTTTGAGTTTCATGCAAGTATTTAACACAACACCGCTTTACACACTAAATTGAATGGCGTGTAAAGCGGTTTTGCGTTTCATAATTGCATGAAACTCAAAAAATATCACGTTCAATTCTTAAATGAATGTCGTAATGCGTCTGTGAAAAATTACCCTTTCTGCATCCTCAACATCTTGTCAGCGAACTTCTCCCGCAGCTGTGAGTGCACACTCTCGTCAATGCGCATGGGGTGCAGGACCAGGCATATGGCCAACAGCGTGTACATCTTGTCATTCTGCTTCGAAATCTACAAAACAAACATTATTTACCAATACATTCACATTTAAAGCACCTCAAAAGAGCCACACAAACACACCTCATACCAACATATGTTGTTCGTATCAGCAAGCATGTGTTCGGTTCCAACATGCACTGATTAAAAACTTTGTAAAAAAAAACTAAAAAGTTGATCACTGCAATCTTGTAGACTAGAATATTTTAACGATGCACTCGACACATTTTATTTACGGTTATATGGCGTCAGACATATGGTTAAGGACCATATTGATAGTCAGTGGGAAACCCGCTGCTGCCACGTAGGCTACTCTTTCGAACAAGCAGCAAGAGATCTTTTATATGCACCATTCCATAGACAGGATAGTACATACCACAGCCTTTGGTACACCAGTTGTGGAGCACTGGCTGGAACGAGACATAGCCCAATGGGTCCACCAGGTAGGATCGATCCGACGATCCACCGCACCATGAGCGAACACTCTACCTCTGAGCTATATCCCGCTCTACAAGTTATTCAAATTTACAAAACAGCACTTTGAAAATGTACACCGAGTTATTAAAACTAAGATTTTATCTGGTACTGAAGTGTGAACATGTTCACTGGCAGCTTTAACCAATGCTCCAGTGGAAGAAAAGTAGATACAAACTAATGACAAGTTCATTTATACTGTGCTGCAGATATCATTAAGAACGATCCTGATAACAACAGAAGAACCTGCAATTGTCACTTCATTGGCAAGCTTTAACATTAGCAAGATTATGCTTAAGGACAGAAGAGTACATGTAAATAGCTGAACGTGACCACAAACACAAACAGTGCTAGAGGATGATCCACCACTCCATCATCAAACACTACAATCAGGGTTATGACAATGTTTATAAATATCACTTGTCATAAATCAGATAATGTCAATAGATTTGAAACATTTGATGGCCTGTCTACAATTCACTGTATTTCTGTAATTATTTACTGACCCAAAGACAGTGTATTCCAGACTACTCTACCCACTACCCACCAGTGTATTCCAGACGCCCCTCTACCCAATACCCGCCAGTGTATTCTTGTCACCCCACTACCCAGTACCCGCCAATGTATTCTAGACAGCCCAGTACCCGCCAGTGTCCTCCAGACACCCCACTACCCAGTACGCGCCTGTGTATTCTAGACACCCCACTACCCAGTACCCGCCAGTGTATTCTAGACACCCCAGTACCCGCCAGTGTCCTCCAGACACCCCACTACCCAGTACCCGCCAGTGTATTCTAGACACCCCACTACCCAGTACCCGCCAGTGTATTCTAGACACCCCAGTACCCGCCAGTGTATTCTGGACACCCCACTACCCGCCAGTGTATTCCAGACAACCCACTACCCAGTACCTGCCAGTGTATTCTAGACACCCCTCTACCCAGTACCCACCAGTGTATTCTAGACACCCCTCTACCCAGTACCCACCAGTGTATTCTAGACACCCCACTACCCAGTAACCGCCAGTGTATTCTAGACACCCCACTACCCATTACCCGCCAGTGTATTCTATACGCCCTCCTACCCAGTACCCGCCAGTGTATTCTAGACACCCCACTACCCAGTACCCGCCAGTGTATTCCAGACACCACTCTACCCAGTACCCGCCAGTGTATTCTAGACACCCCACTACCCACTACCCGCCAGTGTATTCTAGACACCCCACTACCCAGTACCCGCCAGTATTCTAGACACCCCAGTACCCGCCAGTGTATTCTAGACACCCCACTACCCAGTACCCGCCAGTGTATTCTAGACACCCCACTACCCAGTACCCGCCAGTGTATTCTAGACGCCCCTCTACCCAGTACCCGCCAGTGTATTCTGGACGCCCCTCTACCCAGTACCCGCCAGTGTATTCTAGACACCCCACTACCCAGTACCCGCCAGTCTATTCCAGAGACCCCACTACCCGCCAGTGTATTCCAGACGCCCCACTACCCAGTACCCGCCAGTGTATTCCAGACGCCCCACTACCCAGTACCCGCCTGAGACGACAGTGTGCACCGTACCTGGTCGTACAGCTGTGACTTGTTCTGGAACATCTGCTTGGTGCGCTGGATGTACAGCAGGATGTTGGAGAACGTTCGGATCGCGTCCTGGTACCGCCGCATCATCATGTAGGCAAAACCGACGAAGTAAAACGTCGTTATCTGGCATGCCGGCACCCGCGAGTACAGGTTCTACAAGCGAGATATTAAGTTTTAGTTTTATTGGTTTTTAATTAACAATTACTCAAATGTACCTTTGTGGACTCCTAAGGATACTTGCAGCTGTCACTTCATGAGCTACATTATATATATGTGTGCATATATTGTGAAAAATACTGGTAACAACTTAAATAACATTTAAAGATCAACTCATCAGAGAAAAAAAGGAAATGCATGGGTGAGTATTGAAAAATAAACCCTGCTGCACTTGTATTAAATCTAAATGCAGGAGTATGCATACGCTTACTTATTGGCCTAGTTGTTCGTTCACTCACTATATATAGCTCTATGTGAATTTAATCCCTTTGAATTTATTACAATTGTTAATTTTTATATACACTCACTCACTCACACACTCCCTCAAACTCACCACCCACACACACACCCCCACCTACGTTAACAATGAAACCCACCTTCTTGTTGAAGTCGATGTTCTCGAGGACCTTGAGTGCCTGGTAGTAGTCCCCGAGCAGGGAGTGCAGCCGCAGCAGGCCAATGAGGCTGAAGTAGCCGAGCATCTTGTACAGCGAGTGCTGGCCGAACTCCCCCGCCACGCTGTCCGCGTCGCCTGCCAAGTAAACAACACACCGTAAACATTAACACAACATTCCGTAAACACAACACATCATAAACACCACACTGTAAACAACACACCATAAACACAACACACTGTAAAAACAACACAAGAAAAAGTGAGATTCTCGTGGGAGGGGGATGCATCATACCACCCATGCGGCCCGGAGGGTGCGTCCATGGTTTCGATATACAAAAATAATCACAGTAAAGGTTTTATATCTCAAAATGGGTATAATTATGCCGTTAGGCAGAAACATATGAATAAATATTTTATCTTGGGAGAATTAAAAATCGATTCAATTGTCCTCAAAACCATGTGGCATAGCATAACTTAGACACACTAGTATCCGTAAATGCATATTTTTACCTGAAAATGTTGCTTAACTATACTAGTAGTTTATCATGAATTTAATACTGCTAAATGTTATATTTAAAACCTCACCATATGACATTTAGCAGTATTAAATTCACGATAAACTACCTCCAATTTCAAATCAGAATACTTTTATCTCCTAATTATGATAGACAGAAAAGCTGCCGCCACCACATGAGCTACTCTTTCTGACTAGTAGCAAGGGATCTTTTACATGCACCATTCCAGACAGGACAGCACATACCACTACTCATTACACCAATTAACACCCCTGCCTGCAATTATACTGGTCCAATGTATCCAGAACGTGGGATCGATCCAGTGACCCACCACACGTGCGTGGATGCTCTAGCTGTGAGCTACGACCCACTAGAACTCTCGCTACAGTACTGTACCTCCGCTGATGTAGACCTCCAGCTGTTTGTTGATGTTCGACTTCTCCACCAGTGAATGCAGCACGTTCAACACACTGTGCACATTCCAGATCTGAGACGAGAAAAACATGTTCACGAACATCCACCGTGACAACTCAGAGAAAGTTACAAGTGCAGTCATATTTGTTGTTATACGTAGAAGACTGAAATCAGAAATGACAGCTTGAACACTTATTTATTATGTGTAATATCCCAACCTCATGGTGTTATGTTACTAGTCTCCCCACCTATTAAGAATTTACTAAATTTTACAGACTTTTACCTTCTGATTACTGCGGGCATGATACCTCATCCAATATCATATGCTGACTCATTGTATGCCACTAGTACTATATCCCTTAGAATTTTATTTTACTTGCTCATTTTGCATGTAACCACGTTATGTCTAGCCTCAGAAATTAAAATAGCGGACAGTTTGCTAGCATGTTGTGTTTTAATTTCTTCTGTAAAATCTTTTAAAATTAAATATCAATTTTCTTTGGCAGTAATGGCCGTGTATCAATTGCTTTAAAAACTGATAGGTAATTGAAGCAGCCGATTTGATAGTAAATTTACTTGTTTTATCAACAATGACAATTTCAAAGAGAAAAAATAGCAGTCAACAACGTACAACAACTGTAAATAGTGAATGGATTATGGGACATCTAGCTATAGGAATTTTAGCACAATTTTTAAGTTTTCTCTACTGTTCACATTATTTATTCTTATACTTAGTTTATGTAAATATACAAACTTGTTTGAATAATTATC
>JAVCKW010099930.1:0-37472 GCA_034780715.1 Peltospira delicata | reverse complement strand
GATTGTTTGCTTTTAATGGTGGTGCAGCGGATAAACATCAGATGAGGATGGCGCAAAGGGTGAGGAAATACAACCCCCTTTAGGACGATTATGGCACTACATTTCTTCCTGAAAAATATAGATTATTGTTTTTATTGATTATTTATTTTTACGAGAAAGCAATAATCAATGGGTTAGGAGATTGTTGGTGGGGGAGCCACTGAAGATGGGCTAAAGAGCGGTTTTCACCAATTTTTGTCAAAAAAAATCCCGGACAGCAATGCTGTCCGGGATCATGGCCAGGCAAGTTGTCGGGGCGATAACCCCGCAACGATCAACCTTCCTTCTTGCGCTCCGCCATTTCCTTGATAATCTCCTCGGAAATATTCTTTGGACAAGGCAGGTAGTGCGAGAACTCCATGGAGAACTGCCCGCGACCTGACGTCATGGTGCGCAGATCCCCGATATAACCGAACATCTCACTCAACGGCACGTCGGCCTTGATGCGAATGCCGGTTGGACCCGGATCCTGTGACTTGATCATGCCGCGGCGACGGTTGAGGTCACCGATGACATCACCGATATGGTCCTCAGGGGTAAAGACATCAACCTTCATGATGGGCTCAATCAGCTGGGGACCCGCCTTGGGGATGGTCTGCCGGTAGGCGTTCTTGGCTGCAATCTCAAACGCCATGGCCGAGGAGTCCACCGCATGGAAGGCGCCGTCCATCAGGGTTACCTTGAAGTCGAGCAGCGGGAAACCGGCAAGAACACCCTCCGCCATGCTGGACTTGAAGCCGTTCTCGACTGCAGGCCAGTATTCACGCGGTACGTTACCCCCGGTAACCTTGGACTCAAATTCAAAGCCGCTGCCCGGCTCACCCGGCTCGATGACGTAGTCGATCTTGCCGAACTGGCCGGAACCACCCGTCTGCTTCTTGTGCGTATAGCTGTCCTCGACACGCTTGGTGATGGTTTCGCGGTAGGCCACTTGCGGCTTGCCGACTTCAACCTCGACACCGTGAGTCCGCTTGAGGATATCGATCTTGATATCCAGATGCAGTTCGCCCATGCCCTTGAGGATGGTCTCACCGCTGTCTTCGTCGGTCTCAACGTGGAATGACGGATCTTCGGCAATCATCTTGCCCAATGCCACACCCATTTTTTCGGAAGCACCCTTGTCCACCGGCTTGATGGCAATGGAGATGACCGGATCGGGGAAGACCATGGGCTCCAGCGTGGCCGGGTTCTTCGGATCACACAGCGTATGACCGGTCTGCACATTCTTCATCCCCAGCACCGCAACGATATCACCCGCCTGGGCGCTATTGAGTTCTTCGCGGGAATCGGCGTGCATTTCTACAATACGACCAATGCGCTCGGTTTTTCCGGTCGCGGTATTCAGTACCGTCATGCCTTTTTCAAGCTTGCCGGAGTAGATGCGGATAAAGGTCAGGGCGCCAAACCGGTCGTCCATGATCTTGAACGCCAGTGCGCGCAGCGGCCGTTCGGGATCGACGATCGCGAATTCACCGGTCTCATTGCCTTCCAGATCCACCTCGGGCTGGGGCTTGACTTCGGTCGGGCTGGGGAGGAAATCCACGACTGCATCGAGTATCAGCTGGACGCCCTTGTTCTTGAAGGCGGAACCGCAATAGGTGGGAAAGAAATCCAGGTTGATCGTGCCCTTGCGGATCAGGCGCTTGAGGGTATCGACATCGGGCTCTTCGCCATCGAGATACTTCTCCATCACGTCGTCATCCTGATCGACAACCGCCTCAACCAGCTCCTCACGGTATTTTTCGACATCATCGACCATATCGGCGGGAACGTCTTCCAGGTGATACTTCATGGGGTCACCACTATCGTCCCAGACCCAGGCCTTACGGGTCAGCAGATCGACGACACCGACAAAATCATCTTCAGTACCGATGGGCAACGTCATCATGATGGCGTTGGCACCCAGAATATCCCGTACCTGACCAACCACACGATAGAAATCGGCGCCCAGACGATCGAGCTTGTTGACGAAGATGATTCGCGCCACTTCGGATTCATTGGCATAGCGCCAGTTGGTTTCGGACTGGGGCTCGACACCGCCGGAACCACAGAAGACACCGACACCGCCATCGAGCACCTTCAGGGAACGGTAAACCTCGATGGTAAAATCGACGTGCCCCGGTGTGTCGATAATGTTCAGGCGATGGTCCTTCCATACTGCAGAAGTCGCTGCCGACTGGATCGTGATGCCACGCTCACGCTCCTGATCCATGAAGTCTGTCGTTGCTTCACCATCGTGCACCTCACCGATTTTATGGATCTTACCGGTCAGGCTAAGGATTCGCTCAGTTGTGGTTGTCTTACCAGCATCGACGTGAGCGAAGATGCCGATATTTCGGTAATGAGATAGATCTGTCATGTTTGCACTCTAGTTAAGCATAAAAAGTTTCTTGGCGGTCGTCCGGAGACGGCTTCCCTGTCCGGCCTGACCTGTGTGGTCCATCGCAACCGGCTCCCGTATTTCCGTTCAACACCACGACATTTGGACATCACAACCGGGTGGCGACCAAATTTAGCGTGTAAAAACAGCAAGATACAGACACTTGGTGTAACCGTTCCGAGGAATGGCCCAGTCAGTGCTGCAACGACAGGATGGAGCTGCGCTAAAAAACGCGACATGATAACCAAAAATCAGTCGGTTTTGTGGAAAAACTTGTGTAAAACGGAAATTTTTCGTTTCCCCACTTCCGGCCAATACCGGCGGGGGCTCGCAGTGATCAGCGGAAAGCGCTCAAAACGACAAATTTCGGGTTGCCGGCCACAACCCGGCACTGCCCGAACAAACGTCTGAGCTGATGATGATACCCCAGATGCCGGTTACCGATAACCCGGCATTCTCCGCCGGGCCTGAGCACCCGCAAGGCATCCCGAAACATGCGGTTGGCGATAGCCGATGTGACGGCATGCTGCTGATGAAACGGCGGATTGATGAGCACCAGATCAGCCGAACCGGCCGGGAACGATGCCAGGCAGTCACCCACCCCAAACTGTGCGGAGGCATCCTCTGGAAATGCCGCTGCAAAATTCTCTCTTGCCGATGCAACAGCCATATACGATTCATCCACAAAATGGAGTCTCGCCTCTTCGTTCCCGGCCCGGATCATCAACCCGACCACCCCGTTGCCGCAGCCCAGATCCACCACATCACACTCACCGTGAGTCTCCGGCAGATTGGCGAGCAACAGCCGTGTCCCGATATCAAGACGCTCCCGCGAAAACACATTGGCATGATTAATGAACTGAAAATCCGTGCCTTCCAATGTATAACGCGTGGGATAGGGGGAATTCCCGGGGTCAAGTCGTAGGTCCCACTCCGGTAGTACCAACCGTGCTTTCTTGCGCGCCAGTGACGTGCGCACCGGACCAATGATCCGCTCGAACAATTGCAGGGTTTTCCGGTGAATCCCCTTGACCATCCCCGCGCCGACCAGCTGCGTATTGGCAGTCAGTAACGGGCGCAGGCGGTACAGCTGGTCTTCCAGCAGGGCGTGGGATTTGGGGATTTTAATGATCACACCATCGACCGGAGCCTCCGGCCAGGTGAGACTGTCATGCACAATCACTGCATTCACATCGAGATGATTGCGACGCAGGTTGGCAGACACCGCCTGATGCGCCAGCCAGGAGTCCGTTACCGTCATCGGCAAGTGACTGGAAAGCGCAACCGACAGGGCGCCAAAACTGTCATTAATAATAAGGAGTCGTTTGCCGTCACCCGGCAACGCCTGTTCATCCAGGTGCTGCAACAGGTATTCGTCCGCCGCATCCCAGGCGCGCAGTGTCTCCCGCTTGCTGAAGGGATAGCGCAGCAATTCGAAGCTGCCTTGAGGGGTGGTGAGTCTTTCCACGAAATTTGTTTCCGGGCGATCAAAACCCGGCATTTGAACACAAGCCCGTGGACGACACACGCCTTTCCGCCCAATCCATGGTTGGGTTATAGTGCCCTGTTTCCAAACGAGGCCATAAGTGACCATGCAGATCATCGATTCTCACTGCCATATTAATTTTGATGCCCTTGCCGATGATATTCCCGGCGTACTGGCGGCTGCGAATGAGAACAGTGTCACCCATATGCTCTGTGTGTCCGTATCGATGGAAGATTATCCACAAGTATTGGCGCTGGCGGAATCCCACCCCACCATCTATGCATCGGTTGGCGTTCATCCCAATGAAACCGAAGGCGAAGATCCAACGATCGAAAAGCTGGTCGCGCTGGCGCGGAACGAAAAAGTCGTTGCCATTGGTGAAACCGGGCTGGACTACTTTCGCAGTGAAGGAGATCTAGAATGGCAGCATGAACGCTTCCACCGACATATCGAAGCCGCCCGTGAAACGAACAAGCCACTGATTATCCATACCCGAGAAGCGGCTGAAGATACGATGAAGACGTTAAAAGAACACCATGCCGGAGAGCCCGGCGGCGTCATTCACTGCTTTACCGAAGATTGGGAAATTGCAAAAAAGGCGCTGGACCTTGGTTTCTATATTTCTTTCTCCGGGATTCTCACTTTTAAGTCGGCTAAAAAAATTCAGGATGCCGCAAAAAAAGTGCCGCTCGACCGTATTCTTGTAGAAACCGATTCCCCCTACCTGGCGCCCGTGCCATTTCGCGGCAAGACCAACCAGCCCGCCTACACCCGCCATGTTGCGGAATTTCTCGCCGAGCTGCGCGGCCTGCCGATAGAGGAGATTGCCGTCTGCACCACGGAGAATTTTTTCCGACTGTTCAGTAGCGCCCGCCCCTGCTGACTTTCAATTTGGTGAGGCGCTTTGGTGAGGCGCCAGATCGGCCGGATTGACATGGCTGATTGCTACGAAAAACTCTGGACCCGAAACCGCTCAAGCCGGGGTTATGCGGGAAAATTGTGCTCTAGCGCACACTTCTTTCGTACCTGCCGCATTTCGCTACCGTTCACTCCCACTGCAGGCGCGGTGATCGAGTATGATGGCCTCATCTGCCTTCTTCAGCAGATACCGATGGAACAGATACCGATGGAACGGAACGAGGCCAACTTGAAAACCACAATAAGAATCTTCAAGGCCCTGGCGGACAGGAATCGTCATGCGCTTTTTTTACCGGCGGCAATTACCCTGCTCAGCGCTGCCATCGTGTCGTCACTGGTCTTCATGCTGGGCAGTGGCCAGAATATTACGCTGAAATATACCCCTCTGATCAATGCCGTTACACAGATTCGGCACCATACAACCAATGCTTATTTGCAGCTGGAGGGATTTCTTCAGGGTCGAAAACCGGAGCACATTGAAACCGTCTGGCTGGAGCTGAGCAAGGCCGACCAGTTTGCGGTGCTGATGCTCAATGGCGGCTCTTTTGAAGCACGTAGATACCTCCCACTCAAGACCCCCGAACTCCGTGGTCATTTAACGACACTGCGCGCATTGCTGACCGACATCATCAAGCTGGGCGCTTTAGAATATCAAGGTTACCTGCTCAAACAGAATGCCCCCGAAGACAAGGCGTCACTGGAAACAGTGTATCGGCGTTTTCTCAGTGAGACCTTTTATATCGAGGCACAACTGCAGCGCCTGTTGAGCAACAGGCTGGACACTTTCCAGCGACACAGCAACATCATGATCGGTATCATCCTGTTGTTGGCGGCGGGACTGTTTTTACTGCTGAAGAATATTTTGGGAAACAATCTGAGTCAGTTGCAGGAACTCCAGCAAGCGGACGAACTCATTCGCAAGAAAAACGCGCATCTCGAACAACTGGCCTATTTCGACCATCTGACCGGACTGCCCAACCGTCCGCTGTTCGATGATCGGACACGCCAGGCCATTCTCCATGCGCAGCGGGAAAACTACGCCGTCGTCGTGCTCTATATCGACCTGGATCACTTCAAATCGATCAACGATACCCTGGGCCATGCCGCCGGAGATCACCTGCTGATCGAACTGGGTAAAAGATTCGCCCGATCCATTCGCAAGGAAGATACGGTTTCCCGGCTTTCCGGCGATGAATTCGCCATCCTGCTGGCCAATATTCCGGATATTCATACTGCTGAGGAAACGGCGACCACCATATCGGAAAAAATACTTCTCAGCCTGCAGAAGCCGGTTGAACTGGCCAGCCGGGAGCTCACCATATCAGCCAGCATCGGGATTGCCATCTTTCCCCATGACGGCGGCTCGGGCGCACAATTACTCCATGCCGCAGACAATGCGATGTATCTCGCCAAGTCAGCCGGCAAAAACAATTTTCAGTTTCGTTCACCGCACAAGAATCATCAAGTGGCCCGGCAGATCGTCTGTGAACAGGATCTGCAACTCAGTCTCGACAGCGACCGGATGATCCTCCACTATCAACCGCAGCTGAATCTGGACACATCACAACTTACCGGCATCGAAGCTCTGGTTCGCTGCGACCACCCCGAGTTTGGTCTGATCATGCCCCGGGATTTTATTGGCATTGCCGAACGTTACGCCCTGATTCGTCAGCTGGAATCACGCGTACTGAAAACCGCCTGCCGGCACTATTCGGCCTGGCTGGCGCAAGGCATCGGCCCCGCCAAACTGACCCTCAATATTTCCCCGGTTGCCTTCAGCCACAGCGATTACATTCCCGAGCTGCTCACTACTCTGAAGCAACACCGAATACCCCCATCACGGATTGAGCTTGAAGTTACCGTGACCATGCTCAATGACCAAACACCGCATCAGTTCACAACACTCGAAAAGCTGCAGCAACACGGTATCCACCTTGCCATTACAGCTCTTGATCATGGCCAGGGGTTGGTCGATGCAATCCGGGAATACCCGATCAGTGCATTGAAAATCGAGCGGACAATGACATCCTGCGCAGGTGACGACCCGATTGCGACCGCAACAATCCGACACCTTGTGGAAATTGCCGGCATTCTCGAACTTGATATCGTTGCCGAAGGTATCGAAACTTCGGAACAGATGGAGCGGCTAAAATCACTGGGATGCCGGTATGGTCAAGGTTATCTGCTCGGCAAGCCATTATCCTTTGACGCTATGACCGAGCTGTTGGCCGCCCGATCCACACATCCACCCAGCATGATTTCCAGCGAAAAAACGACTTCCCTGACGCCCAGTACATTACGACATTAAAACGGCGGGACTATTCAAGGCTTGTGTGCCAATATTTATGCAACGATTAATGCTTACATTTCTTTTTCGTGCTCAACCGAGGTTATTAGGTTTAACCTGAATCCGAGGTTTAATTCTCCTCACAAGGCACTATATTCAATATAACGAATAAAGTTTTAGGACTGGAGAGTTCCAATGAGTCACCGAATACGTGAACCGGCTGTCGCCGATATGTTCTATCCCGCAGACCCGCAGACACTTCAGCAGATGGTGGACGGGTATCTGGCAGGCATCGAACCTGCACCACAACAGCCAAAAGCCATTATTGCACCCCATGCGGGCTATATTTATTCAGGTGAAATCGCCGCTGTCGCCTATGGGGCGCTGAAACCCTATCACGACGTCATCAAGCGGGTTGTGCTGCTTGGACCGAGCCATCGGGTGGCCTTTCACGGTATCGCCACCAGCAGCAGCGACTACTATCGCACACCTCTGGGCGATATCCCGGTGGATACAAAGGCCACCGCACAACTGACATCAGCATTTGAATTTGTTGGCTATATCGATGCCGCCCATGAGAACGAACACAGTCTGGAAGTCCATCTTCCATTCCTGCAGACCGTACTCGATGATTTTGCGCTGGTGCCCCTGGTCGTCGGTGAAGCGAATATCGGCGAAGTCGAAGCCGTGCTGGAAGCCGTATGGGGGGGCAAGGAAACCCTGATCGTTGTCAGCTCCGATCTGAGCCATTTTCACAGCGACGCCATTGCCAATCGACTGGATCATGACACCAGTCAGGCGATTGAGGCGCTCGACGCAAGAAGTCTCGATACCAACCATGCCTGCGGCGCCTATCCTGTGCGCGGCCTGCTGGAAGCCGCCCAACGACATCACATGAAAGTGGAAACCGTGGCGATGGGCAACTCGGCCCAGGCTTCCGGAGACTACAGCCGCGTAGTTGGCTACGGCTCCTGGCTATTCTATGAACCGGAGCGGACACTGCAATGAAATTGAATAACGAACAGCGCGCCTTGCTGAAAACCATTGCGCGCGAATCCATTAGAACGGGGCTGACCCACAACCGGCCTTTATCAGTTGACCTGGAGAAGCTCGATCCGGAGTTGCGTGAACCGGGCGCCACGTTCGTCACGCTGAACCTGCACGGTCGATTGCGCGGTTGTATCGGCTCCCTGCAGGCCTACCGCCCGCTGGCTGAAGATGTTGCGGAAAATGCCTATGCGGCAGCTTTCAGAGATTACCGCTTTACACCGCTGACGGCGGAAGAATTCCCTGATATCGATATCCACATTTCGTTATTGTCGCAACCCAGTCCCTTGCCGGTGGATTCGGAGGAAGATTTGCTGAAAAAGCTGCGGCCGGGAAAAGATGGACTGATACTGCAAGACGGTCCCTACCGCAGCACCTTCCTGCCGCAAGTCTGGGAATCACTCGCCGATCCCAAAGAGTTTGTTGCGGAACTGAAAATGAAAGCCGGACTCGACCGGGATTACTGGTCTGACAGCATTACCTTTGACCGGTATACGGTGGAGTCTGTATAGCACAGACCATATCCTGAATCCGTCTGACTGCTGCATCCCGCGCACTCGGCGCGGGAGCGGTCTGGGCATCAGGTTTTGAACTCTACGACCAGGTCATCCTGATCCACCAACGTCCCCTCTTCCAGGTGAATTTTCTTAATGACGCCGTGATAAGGTGCAGAGACGGTGGTTTCCATTTTCATGGCTTCGATAACAAACAGGGGCTGATCCTTTTTGACCTTGTTACCGGCTTCGATCTGGATGGCGGAGAGTTTACCTTGCAAAGGAGAACCGACATGATGCGGTTCAATGGCTTTGGCGTTGGCCTTGACGGTATTGACGGCTGAGCGGTCACGCACTTCAACGCTGCGCACCTGGCCATTCAGGTCGAAAGTAACGCGGCAGATACCGGATTCATCAGGCTCTGAGCGATAGAGCAATTTGACGACAATACTCTTACCCTTGCCAAGCTTGACGAGGACTTCTTCGTTCTGCTTCAACCCATAATAGAACGTGGTCGTGGGCAGATAGCGCAGGTCACCATATTTTTTCCTGTTTTCATAATACTGGCGGAAGACCTCGGGATACATTTGATAGGAGAGAAAATCCAGTTCGGTCTGATATTCATCGAATTCCTCCTGGAATTGTTTGAATTCTTCATCAAAATCTACAGGCTCCAGTTCGTCATTGGGGCGACCCTGCATCGGTTTTTCGCCCTTAAGGATGATATTGCTGAGTTTCTCCGGAAACCCGCCATTACCGACCTGGCCGAGTTTTCCCTTGAATAAATCGATCACCGAATCAGGGAATGAAATTGCCTGATCACCGCTCATGATGTCTTCTTCGGTCAGACCGTTGGAGGTCATATACAGCGCCAAGTCACCCACCACTTTTGAGGAGGGCGTGACCTTGACGATATCACCAAACATCCGGTTGACAACGGCATAATTCTTTTTGATTTCTTCAAACTTGTGCTCCAGCCCCAGTGCTATTGCCTGTGGCCGTAAGTTGGAGTATTGCCCACCCGGTATTTCGTGGTCATAGACTTGTGCCGTACCCGCTTTCAGCCCGGATTCAAAAGGATAATAGAATTCACGAACATCTTCCCAATAGTTGGAGTATTCGTTGAGACTCTGCAAATTGATGGTTTGCTCCCGCTCATGGCCCTGCATCATAGCCACTATGGAGTTGAGATTGGGCTGTGAAGTCAGTCCGGACATAGACGCAACCGCCGCATCGACAATATCCACATCAGCCTCGATTGCTTTCATCAATGTAGCGGCCTGGATGGCGGCGGTATCATGGGTATGCAGATGAATGGGAATATCCACCGCCTGTTTCAGCGCCGGAATCAGCTTGGCCGCAGCATAAGGTTTCAGCAGGCCGGCCATATCCTTGACACAGAGTATATGCGCGCCTTCGTCTTCCAGGCGGCGTGCGAGATCAAGATAGTATTGCAGATTGTAACGATAGCCTTCTTCTTCCCGCAGTACGTCACCGGTATAGCAAATTGTCGCCTCGGCAATGCCTCCCGTATGTTTTCTGACCGCCTGAATCGACTTTTTCATCCCTTCGATCCAATTCAGTGAATCAAAAATACGAAAAACATCGATCCCGTTTTCCCAGGCGCGGACAATAAATTTTTCGATCAGATTGTCGGGATAAGCCTTGTAGCCAACGGCATTCGCGCCCCGAAAAAGCATCTGAAACAGAATATTGGGGATGGCCTCACGCAGCATCTGCAGCCGGACCCAGGGACATTCGTGCAAGAATCTGAGCGCCACGTCAAAGGTCGCGCCCCCCCACATCTCCAGAGAGAAAAGCTGAAAATGGTTTTTTGCCATGCCTTCGGCGACCTTGACCATATCCAGCGTTCGCACCCGTGTCGCCAGCAGTGACTGATGTGCATCCCTGAAGGTGGTGTCGGTATAAAATATATTTTTCTGTGCCTTGATCCACTGGCAGAATTTATCCGCACCCATTTCATCGAGCCGGTTCCGCGTTCCGGAGGGGTAGCCCTGCAGCTTGCGGTACTCAGGAATCACCGGTGTGCGAAATTTCCTGCGCTTGTCCACCTTCTTCACATCGGGATGGCCGTTCACCGTAATATCGGCAAGATAGAGCAAGGTTTTTGTCGCACGATCGAAACTGGGGCTGATCTTGAGCAATTCAGGATGCTCAGCCACAAAATCGACCGTGGCCCGGCCGGAGCGAAATTCGGGATTTTCCAGTACATTTTCGAGAAACCCGATATTGGTGCTGACGCCGCGAACGCGAAATTCCCGCAGCGCACGATTACTGCGCTGCACCGCGCCTTCCAGGGTTCGGCCCCAGGCGGTCACCTTGACCAGCAGCGAATCGAAGAAGGGTGAGATCAGCGCACCGGGATAGGCTGCCCCCACATCCAGACGAATACCAAATCCGCCCGCGCTCCGATAGGCGATCAGACGCCCGAAATCCGGCTGGAAATCCCGCGTGGGGTCCTCCGTGGTAATCCGGCACTGCACGGCATACCCCCGGCAACTGATATCGTCCTGCGAATTGATCCCAATCTCAGGATCATCCAGGCGATTGCCATCGGCAATATGCAGCTGGCTTCTGACAATATCGATACCGGTGATTTCCTCGGTGATCGTATGCTCCACCTGGACGCGTGGGTTCACCTCGATAAAATAGATTTTCTCATCACGATCGACCAGAAATTCAACCGTACCGGCATTGACATAGCCCACATGCCGCATGATCTGCAGCGCATAATCCAGTAATTGCTGCCGGGTTTCCGCTGTCAGTCCCGAGCTGGGCGCAACCTCGACAACTTTCTGAAAACGCCGCTGGATCGAGCAGTCCCGCTCATAGAGGTGGACGATATTGCCGTGTTCATCACCCAGGATCTGCACTTCGATATGCTTGGGGGAAGCCACAAATTTTTCGATAAACATGGTGTCATCGCCAAATGCCTTGAGCGCCTCACTACGTGCTTCGTGGTACGCCTTCTCCAGCTCCCCCTCTTCATGCAGCACACGCATACCACGGCCGCCGCCCCCGGACACAGCCTTGAGCATGAGCGGGAATCCGATCCGGCGCGCTTCCTGCAATGCGATTTCGTAGCTGTCCAGTAGCTCCCGACTGGACTCAATAATCGGCAGGCCGGCCGCTGTCGCCGCCTTTTTGGCTGAGACCTTGTTTCCCAGCAAATCCATGACTTCAGGTGGGGGACCGATAAAAATAACCCCGGCTTCTTCACAGCGGCGCGCGAATTCAACATTTTCGGAGAGGAAACCATAGCCGGGATGAATCGCATCGACACCGTGTTTGAGCGCGACTTCCAGAATGGCTTCGATATCCAGATACGGTTTGAGGGGTTCATCGTCAGCGCCAATCTGATAGGCTTCGTCGGCCTTGTAACGGTGTGGCGAGAAACGGTCTTCACGCGTGTAGACAGAGACTGTGGGAATGCGCAGCTCGGCTGCGGCGCGAAGAATACGAATCGCTATCTCGCCACGATTGGCAATCAGGACTTTCTGGATTCTGGACATGGATGGATCTCCCGATACCGAACTGGTTATCCGCCGAAGCGTTCTGGTGATTGTTGCCTGGCGAACCGGCACTGGATCGGCCGCTCACCGAGCTCTTAATGGGTAACTACGTCGCCCGATCCTGAGCTACATCAAACCAAGAGGAAAATTCGACCGATGAGGAAACAGGCCCGGGCTTCCAGTATACCTCAGACCATGCTGACGCTTTACCATGACGGATAATCACTACGACGCCATCATCATCGGCGCCGGCGCCGCCGGGCTGTTCTGTGCTATTGCAGCCGGCAAACGGGGACGCCGGGTGCTGCTGCTCGACAAGGCCGCCAAAGCCGGGCGGAAAATCCTGATTTCCGGTGGCGGCCGCTGCAATTTCACCAATATCAATGCCGGGCCCGAGCATTATCTATCAGCCAACCCCCATTTCTGCAAGTCGGCGCTCGCCCGCTATACCCCGTGGGATTTCATGGGGTTGCTGGCTGAACACGGGCTCAGCTGGCATGAGAAGACATTGGGGCAGCTTTTCTGTGATCAACGCGCCGGCGCCATCGTCTCTCTGTTGCTGCAGCTCTGTGACGAGGCCGCTGTAACACTCCGTTTGAACACAACAATCCAAAGCATTAAAAAATCCAATACTTTCGAGATCATCACAAATAGCGGCACCTTCAGCGGCGATTCCCTGGTGATTGCCACCGGCGGTCCTTCGATACCCAAGATGGGTGCCACCGATTTCGGCCTTCAGGTGGCACGTCAATTTGACCTCGCCATCCGTCCTTTCCGAGCCGCTCTGGTGCCAATGCTGCTCAGTAAACCCGATATGGCAACCCTCTTCCAAGGGCTGGCCGGGATTGCAACTGAAGTCATCGTCAGCTGCAATGGCCACGCTTTTCGCGAAAATCTGCTCATCACCCACAAAGGCCTCAGTGGTCCCGCCATCCTGCAGATTTCATCCTACTGGCAGCCTGGTGACACCATTGAGATCGACTTCCTGCCTGCTGTCGAAGCGCATACCTGGGCAACGGAGATCAGGGCATCAGCACCCGATGTCCATCTGAAAACCGCACTGGCCCGGCTGCTGCCAAAGAAGCTGGGGCATCGCCTGGCCGCACTCTCCTCCCCCAACCAGCCTGTCCGGCAGTTCAGCAACAAGGCGCTGCTGGAGATCGTGCAAACGCTCCGGCACTGGCAATTGACGCCGGAAGCGACCGAAGGCATGCGTACCGCTGAAGTCTCGACCGGGGGCGTTGATACCGGCGAACTCTCTTCCAGGACCTTCGCCGCCAACAAAGTTCCCGGCCTCTATTTCATTGGCGAAACCATTGACGTCACCGGCCATCTGGGCGGTTACAATTTTCAGTGGGCCTGGGCTTCCGGCTGGTGTGCCGGTCAGGAAATCTGACGCTGTATCGTCAAAACCCCACAGCTTATCCGCCAGGCGACCCCGATGCCGCTGTTTTGCGACGCAATTTACTGACCCGAACCGCTTCTCTGCTAGCTTGCCGGAATGACAAGCCCAAACAAGATACTTTGCCCTGCCGGCCACCGGTGGTGACTTGGCAAAGCCGATCTGATGGATAACAACAGTCCCCGACATTTCAATCATGAATCAAGACGGGGACCGGTAACGTGAACAGTTAAAGGATCAACCCATGTTACAAACCACTGCGACGAACCCGCCTTCCGACCTGAACCGGCACCCCCCCGAGGTCGATAACCAGGCACTCATCAGCTGCCTCAAAGCGGCTATCGAAGGTGACTATACCGTCGAAGCCCGCGGCAACGATGAGCTTTCACACCTGATCAATACGCTGATCACCCGACTGAAAGAGTCGGTACTCGATGACCTGGACAGAAGTGTCAAGTTGTCGATAGGCACCAACGAAGCGGCCATCTCCTCCGCCCAATTACTGTCCGGGCTCAAACTGGTCGATGACAAAGCGCAAAGCATCGCGGCGGCCGCCGAGGAGATGGGGGCTTCGGTACTCCACATCCACAAATACGGGTCGGATATTGCACGGGAGACCAAAGAGACTCGCCAGGTTACCGAGATGGGCGCGGCTGCGGTCCACGAATCGATGCTGAAAATGGACGATATCGCCTCATCAGTGGGGGATTCGGTCACCAAGGTCGATTCCCTGATCACTTTTTCCAAACGTATCGTCGCCATCTCCGAGAATATCAAGAGCATTGCCTTTCAGACCAATCTACTCTCTTTGAATGCATCAGTGGAAGCCGCCCGGGCCGGGGACGCCGGCAAGGGATTCGCCGTGGTGGCCAACGAGGTTCGCAACCTCGCCAGCAGCACCTCAGCCGCCACCAAACAGATCGAAGAACTGGTTGTTCAGCTCCAGGATGAAATGGACAGCATTGCCAAATCCATGGAGCGCAGCGCCGACGCCGTGACCTCCGGCCAGGAGTCGATCCGCGCCGCAGGGACGCAGATGGACAGTATCAGCCAAAAAATCGAGGTGGTCGATTCCAACGCCAACCAGATTTCCATGGCGCTCGAAGAACAGGGGCAGGCTTCATCCATGGTGGCCAACGGCATCACCGACGTTGCCACGAACACCGCCCGCTGCGTTGCCGATATCGAAAATATCGTCGAAGCGATGGACAGCTTCGAAAAATCGGTGAGTGAGCAGATTGCCAAGCTGGCGGAGTTGGAAGTCCCCGGCAAAGTGCTCCGTCTGGCGCAGTCGGATCATGTTATCTGGAAAAAGCGTCTGGCGAATATGATCGTGGGACGGGAAGGTCTGGATCCTAACGAGCTGGCCAACCACAACACCTGCCGCCTGGGCAAATGGTACAACCAGGTCACCGACCCCGGCTGCCGCAACAATGCCGCCTTCCGGGCGCTGGAGCATCCTCACCGTCTGGTACACGACCACGGCATCCGCGCCGTGCGCCACTTTAATGACGGCGACACGGAAGCGGCGCTGGCCGAGATCAAACGCGTCGAAGAGGCTTCCAGGGAAGTGCTGGCGATTCTGGCGC
Organism: Peltospira delicata; assembly: GCA_034780715.1. NCBI lineage: Eukaryota > Metazoa > Mollusca > Gastropoda > Neomphalida > Peltospiridae > Peltospira > Peltospira delicata. Next base: position 22,297 of record JAVCKW010099930.1, on the reverse strand, counting down.
ATCTGTCAGCCCAGGCGCGTTAGCTGGAAACCGCAAAGTGGAATGCGCAGCTCCCAAACCGAGCCGCATAACACCCGGCCCCTCATCCATGACTTTTCGCGGATCATTGAATCATGATTGTTAATATGTCCATCAAGACCAAGAGCTGGATTATATTAGCTCTGTTCCTGACCACATTGCTCATCATCGCATTGATTTCACTGTCACTGCTCAAGGAAACCATTATTCATGAGCGCAAGGCCATGTTGGTTCATGTTACCAACATTGCGCACAATATTATCCGCAGCCACTATGCCCTCTATCAATCTGGCAAGCTCACCGAAGCAGAGGCCCGTAAATCAGCCATTGCCAATCTACGCAATTTTCGCACCGGCAAGAACAGCTACATTTTTGTATACAAGGGCGGCGTTGCCGTACTGGCGCCAGAGCATCCACAGAATGAGGGCAAGGATCTCATCAATGTCCAGGATCTCAACGGCGTCTATATAGGCCGTGAGATGATCAAGATCACGCAGGGCGGCAAGGCGGGGTTTTTGTCCTACTACTGGTACCGGCCCGGCGATCGAATCCCGGTTGAGAAACTCTCCTATGTGCGCGGCTTTGAACCCTGGGGATGGTATGTCGGCACCGGCGTTTATCAGGACGACCTCAAAGGCATCCTGATGGGATTACTGAAAAAGAAGGTTGGCCTCCTATTGCTGTCGTTCCTTGCAGTCATTGCACTGGTGACCTTTATCTACACGATCAATCGCAGCTCGGTGGAACGTACGCTCAAGGTAAAAGGTTATCTCGAAACACTGGGTCGGGGGGATTTTACCGAGAAAATCATTCCTGAGGGCAAGGATGAAATCGGCCAGATGACTCAGACCCTCAGTGAAGTTCAAGCGCACTTCGACGGCATTATCCGTGAGCTCAAACAGGCCGCCAACTCGGTGCTCACGGGAATCACAAGCATCTCCGATAATAATGGGCATTTGCAGGAGCGCACCGAAAACCAGTCCCTGGAACTGGCTGAGATCAACACCACCCTACAGCGCATTACGGCAATCACCCGAAATAATGCCCACTCTACCGAAATTGCCGCCGCATCAGCCGGAGCGTCTCGAAAAACGGTGGCCGAAGGGGAAGCCGCCATGCTGAACGCGATGGCGGCAATGGAGAAAATCAATCAGTCCAGTGAAAAAGTCAACGAAATCATCACCGTCATCGACGACCTTGCTTTCCAAACCAATCTACTGGCGTTGAATGCAGCGGTAGAAGCCGCGCGCGCCGGTGAACATGGGCGCGGCTTTGCGGTGGTTGCAACCGAGGTGAGAAATCTGGCCCAGCGCAGCGGTGACTCCGCACAGGAGATTCGCAAACTCATCAGCGAAAGCGCTGCCAATGTCAAGTTGGGCACCGATCTGGTCAACAGCTCGGGCGAGCTGTTGCGGGAAATCCTCCAAAACTCCGATAAAATCAGTAAACGTCTGGCGGAAATCGCCACGGAATCCGATCAACAGAGTAAAGATGTGGAACACACCAGTCAGGTTGTGGATGAACTGAGCTGCCTTTCCCAGGAGAACCTGATGCTCGTAAAAAGTGCGGCAGCCTCCAGCTCAAATGTCAGCAATGACGCACTTTTCATGCATGAAAAAATGCAGTTCTTTGTCTTGAGAGAGTCCATCGACAGCACCAGTCCCGGAAAGGAACAATCAGGGCATAAAACCCCTGCCCCGCAAAAACCACCGAATGAAGGCAGCGGCGGTCATGATGAGCAAACGGGGAGTACCCGCATGGCGGTCGGTTAGAGCTGATCGGGAAATCACCAGTAGGTGGGGGAACTCATTGGGGTATACCGACGGCCTGACAACCCTGTCCCGGCATTTATTGCGTCACCCCATCATTCTTCCCGTAGCTCTCCTGTGTAATATCAATAAACCGCTTCGCCGGCGCCGATAAAAACCTGCCCTTGTGGGTGACAATGCCATAGCTGCGATGCGGAAAATACTGGCTGAGGTCGATCACGGCCATCTCTTTGCGATCGAGGTCGGTGATACAGACATCGGTAACTATCGAGACCCCCATACCCAGTTTGACATAGCGCTTGATCACCTCCCATCCTCCCGCTTCCAGCGCAACATTAAAACTCACGCTGTGCTGGGCAAAAATCATCTTGACGATTCGCCAGGTGCTCAAATGTCGTGGCGGTAGTATCAATCCATACTCGCCAATATCCTGCAGCGTCAGATTTCTCTTTCGCTTCAGCGGGTGTCCTTTGGGAGCGATCAGCACCGGATTGTAGGTCACAAAGGGGCTGTATTCGATATCCGCCGGTATATCCAGCATCGAACCCACGGCAATATCGGCCTCATCACGCAGCAGCATTTCCAGCCCGTCCCGGCCTGTTACATTGGCCAGGCGCAGACGAATACCGGGATACTGTTCGGAAAAATTGCGCACCGGCTCGGGCAATACATAGAGAATCGTCGATTCACCGGCGGCAATGGTCAGCTCTCCCGAGGTGAGATTGCCACAATGCGCCTCGAAGGTTTCCTGCAGGTGATCGATGCCCTGCACCAGCGGCTGGGCCAGATCGCGGAGAATCTCTCCCTCGACCGTCAATTTCAGATTGGGACCGCGGCGCTCGAACAGTTGGGCGCCAATCTCGCGTTCCAGCGCCTGAATCTGCAGCGACACTGTCGGCTGACTGGCATACAGGGATTCTGCGGCCTTGGTCACACTTCCGAGTTTTGCCGTTTGGCAGAACGCCCGCAGCTTCTTCAGCTTGTTCTGTTTATAGTTAATGTCTGCCACGGCTTAACCCCGTTATCATTGGTTATTACAATATTAAGGATAGATCAGATTGAATTGTCAAATCTTCTTCGACAGCTGACAGTCTATCAATCGCGGGAAAGCGGTAGACCCCTACCTCATTCCCTCCCGGACTGATTCCCGTGCCAGAGCCGACCGAGTGCACCAGCCATGCCCAAGCATCGATTGCATCATGTCTTCTTCGTATCCGAAAGCACCGGCATTACCGCCGAAACCTTTGGCAACAGCCTGCTCTCACAGTTCCCTGATATCGACTTTGAGCGTCACTACCTGCCCTTTACCAACACCCGCGCCCGGGCGGAGACGCTGATCAGGGAAATCTCGCAGATAGCCGACGCCAGCGGAGATCAACCGCTGGTTTTCGCCACGATGCCGGATCGTGAAATCGATGCCCTGCTCTCCGCCGCACCCTGCCATTACTATGAGATTTTCGAGCGCTTTCTGCACAGCCTCGGCCGGGATCTTGGCATCGACCCGGTGCGGTCCAGCGGATTGAGCCATGGCCAGATTGATCGCCACAGCTACGAGTCACGCATCGACACCGTCAACTACACCTTGAATCACGACGACGCGATTTCACTCAAATCACTGGAGGCATCGGATATTATCCTGATCGGCGTATCCCGTTCCGGGAAAACCCCTACCTGCCTCTACCTGGCCCTGCACTACGGCCTCAAGGCCGCCAACTATCCGCTGACCGAAGACGATTTTGAGCGCCACACCCTGCCCGCGCCACTGACCGCCAACCGGAGCAAACTGGTCGCCATTACCATCGACCCGGAGCGGCTGCATCAGATTCGGGAAAAACGCCGCCCGGGAAGCGCCTATGCTGCAGTGGAAACCTGTCGCCGGGAAGTCGCTCAAGCCAACCGGATTTTTCGGCAGTATCAACTCACGGTGCTGGAAACAACCTCCAGCTCAATTGAGGAGTTGTCCGCAAAAATTGTGAAAGACCGCAACCTTCATCCCAGCTAGCGCTTCTATGCTTTAAAGCACGGACAGCCCCCAGCCCCGAACAAGACACCTCCAGCAAAAGGAAAACCACCATGAAGCAGTATGTCATCGCAGTCGACCGGCTCGGCCTTGGAGACATCGATCAGGTAGGCGGCAAGAATGCTTCCCTGGGCGAAATGATTCAGCACCTTTCCGGCCTTGGCGTCCGGGTTCCCGGCGGGTTTGCCACCACCGCTGATGCCTACCGGGAGTTTTTGCAGCATCAGGGAATCGACCAACGCATCAATGCGCTGCTCGATCAACTCGATGTCGATGATGTCCCTGCGCTCAACGCTGCCGGCAGGGAGATACGCCAATGGATTATGCAGGTGCCGCTACAGCCCGCCTTCGAAGCGGCCATCGCAGCGGCCTGGGAGAGGCTGGTCACCGAGTACGGCGAAGAGGTCAGCTGGGCGGTGCGCTCTTCGGCTACGGCGGAAGACCTTCCGGATGCCTCTTTCGCCGGGCAGCAGGAGACCTACCTGAATATTCGCGGACTGGAGAATCTCAAGGCGGCCATTCACCGCGTGTTTGCATCACTGTTTACCGATCGCGCCATCGCCTACCGGGAGCATCAGGGCTTCGATCACCATCTGGTTGCGCTTTCCGCCGGTGTGCAGAAAATGGTGCGCTCCGATATCGCATCCAGCGGTGTCATGTTTACGCTCGACACCGAATCGGGTTACCGTGACGCGGTGTTCATTACCGGCAGCTACGGTCTGGGTGAGATGGTGGTTCAGGGTGCCGTCAACCCGGATGAGTTCTACGTTCACAAGCCAACCCTCACCGCCGGCCGACCCGCTATTCTGCGCCGAAATCTCGGTGAAAAGGCCATCAAAATGGTTTTCAATGAGGCCGATGGAGAAGAGCCGGTCACTATCATAGATACCGATGCAACACAGCGCCGGCGCTTCTGCATCAATGATACCCAGGTCGAAACACTGGCCCGTCATGCCATGACCATCGAAAAACACTATGGCCGCCCGATGGATATCGAATGGGCGCTCGACGGCATCGACAATGAACTCTATATCGTTCAGGCGCGGCCGGAAACAGTGCAAAGCCAATCCGGCAAGGTGATCGAAAAATACCAACTCAAGGAACAAGGAAAACTGTTGATCGAGGGGCGCTCGATCGGGTCACGTATTGGCGCCGGGACCGCCTATATTATCCGCAGCCTGGATGATATGGACAACCTCAAACCCGGCGATGTTCTGGTGACCGATATGACCGATCCCGATTGGGAGCCGGTCATGAAACGCGCCTCCGCTATCGTTACCAATCGCGGCGGCCGCACCTGTCACGCCGCCATTATCGCCCGTGAACTGGGTGTCCCCGCCGTTGTAGGTTGTGGCGATGCCACGGAAAAAATCAGCGATGGGGAAGCGGTGACGGTCTCCTGCGCGGAGGGTGATACCGGCCTGATCTATCAAGGGCTGCTGGACTTCGAGATCACCAGAACCGAGCTGCAAACGATGCCGGAGCTGGACATCAAGGTGATGATGAATGTGGGAAATCCCGATCGCGCCTTCGATTTCTGTCAGCTGCCCAACCAGGGGGTGGGTCTGGCGCGGATGGAGTTCATTATCAACAATATGATCGGCATTCATCCCAAGGCGCTGTTGCAATTCGATCAACTCTCCGCTGATCTGAAGCAACAGATCGAAAACCGTACCGCCGCCTACGATTCCCCCCGCCATTATTTCGTCAGCAAAATCATTGAGGGTGTCGCCACCATCGCCGCCGCCTTCTCACCACTGCCGGTCATCTTGCGAATGTCCGATTTTAAATCGAACGAATATGCCAATCTGCTGGCCGGAGAATTATTCGAACCCCAGGAAGAAAATCCCATGATCGGTTTCCGCGGCGCGGCGCGCTATATCGATCCACTGTTCCAACCCTGTTTTGAAATGGAATGCGAGGCCATCCGCTATGTTCGGAACGAAATGGGGCTGACCAATGTCGAAGTCATGGTGCCCTTTGTACGTACCTTGAGCGAAGCCAAAGAGGTGACCGGGTTATTGGCGAAAAACGGCTTGGGGCGGGGCGAAAACGGTCTGCGCCATATCATGATGTGTGAGCTGCCCTCCAATGCCGTGTTGGCGGCGGAATTCCTCGAATATTTCGACGGCTTTTCAATCGGCTCCAACGATATGACCCAGCTTACCCTGGGTATCGACCGCGATTCATCGCTGATCGCTGCAGGCTTCGATGAGCGTGATCCGGCCGTAAAAGCCATGCTGAAAATGGCCATCGGCGCCTGCCGGGAGGCCGGTAAATATGTGGGCATTTGCGGGCAGGGACCGTCGGATCATCCTGACCTGGCCAAATGGCTGCTGCAGGAGGGTATCAGCAGCGTTTCCCTCAATCCCGATACCGTCGTCGCAACCTGGCTGATGCTGGCCGAACAGGATTGATCCGGTAGTGTAATCAAAGGTGGAGAATACGATGGCCGTTGAGTTTCCAGAATACCAGGGCGCATGGCTGACAGATGTCGATGACACCTTGTTCAAATCGGGGGAGTTTCCCGATAACGCACAAATCGATACATTGGCCCGGTTTATTCGTATCCTGAAAAAGCATCATATTCTCTGGGCGCCGGTGAGCGGCGTGGCTATCGAAAAAATGGGACCCAGAGTCCTTTACCGACTGCCTGAAGATCTTCTCGATCATGTCATCTACTATGGCGGCGAAGGCAGCGTAAAAAACTATTTCGACACAAAGACAAAGCAGTGGCGCAGTGACCCTGAATTCACCCGCCATTTTTCCGATGCCCAAGCGCTCGCAATCATAGGCCGCAGACGTTTCAAGGCGGCATTACTCGCCAATCATGAACTGGAGATCAGCGAATCGGAGGTCAGTAAACGCCTTGGTGACGCCGAAGCGTTATTGCGAAGATACGGCTTGCACGACAATCCCAGCCTCATCGATGAACTGGAAATCATGTTGGCGCAATCCGGCCTTCCGGCAGAGCATGCAGAGACCTATTTCCGCGGCGGCGCTGTCAGCTGGATGATGTTGGGCGACATTTCAGTTGACGACTATCAGGGCCCGGAAAAGACATCAGTGCGCATGCAGCTCAATGACCACCTGCATAATCGCCTGGAGGCGCTGGACCACCTCGATGTCCTGGGTGAATCCGGCGTTCATATGCCCTACCGCCACGCCACCCGTGGCATCAAGCTGGTACTCATGGGCAATGACAAGGCACGAGCCGCTGAGGATCTGATCGCGATGGGGATTGACGCCGGTAATATCCTTTTTACCGGTAATGAACTCTTTACCGGCGGCAATGATAACTCTGTCCGCCGCATCCCGGGGCTCCACCTGATCTCGGTGGGCGTTAAGGAAGACCCCGATGTCATCGATGGCGGTGTGCAAACCGAAGCCAACCGCTACTGGATGGATTTTATCTCAACAGCATTGGAATCAGGTACGGAGTGGGCAACCATTCTCCAGTCCCTCCCCGATGCCGCCGCAACCCGCAAGCTCACCGAGGCGATTGAACAGCACAAGGCGCAAAGTGCTGAGTTCTCCCCTTGGCACGAAACCATGAGCGCCCGGCTACCAACCGACTATCTCGTCTATCTGCACCGTAAAAACCGGGAAAAATTTCTGGCTTCAAGAAAATGTCACACCAAACTCAAAAAAATCGAATATGAGCTGGTCGCACGCCTCTCCTCTCTGGAGGGCTATCACTACGACTACGCCAGGAAAATCATTTTTGAGCTATTTACCGAAACCAAACAAGTGGACCGGGCGGAACTCACCGGACGTCTGAAAAAAAGCCTGTTACCGGAGATCAAATCCCTGTTGCAGCAGCTTCTGGTGGAACAGACCGGCATGAAACCCGGCAAGGTACGCCGGCGCTTCAGGGAGATTGATGCCGTTAAAGAAATTGGTCCTGCAGTATGGCGACTGATCGCAGCGGCGGCGGTGGAAGATCCGCAGGAAGAATTCGATCACGCCATCAGCATTCTCAACAACTGGGGGCACAGCCTGGAGGAGACCGTAACACGCTACTTTGAGAAGCATGCACGCTGGTGCGGCAAACGACTCGATCTGCAACGCGCCGTCATGGGCGACGGGCGAGCCGCAAAAGAGTTCCCTGATCTGGATAACGGGGCGCTTTTTCAGTACTTTATCTGGCTGGCGCCAAGGCTGGAAAAAACGCCCCACTTCAAGGATCTCGACAAACCCACCATCGTGCTCGTTTCCGGTACCTCGGGCGTCGGCAAATCCACCATATCGCAGCACGTCTCGCGCTCGATGGGCATTCCCACCGGATTTTCCTCCGACGTCGCCTCGCGCTCGGTGATGCGACAATCCATGGCGTTCCTGCTCGGGCGGGAAAAGGCAAAAACGACTTTCCCGGAACTCTTCGGTTCCTCCTTTGAAAAGGATTCACTGACCTGGTTCTATACCCATGCCATGCTGACAATGGTCGGTGTCACCGGCAATATTAATCGTCTGGTCAAGGAAAATATCTCCGCCGTGATCGATGGCGTGGCGCTGATCCCGGGCACACTGCCTGAAATCTATTTTGAAACCGCCAATATCGTCTGGCTGATTATTTGTGTCAGTGACCCTGATCGTCATTACGAACGCCTCGCCACCCGGGGTGAAACCGGTGTCGCCCGCGGCGGCTCGGAACGTTACCAGAAACAGTTTTCCGCCATCCGTCGCAATCATGACCGCCTCGTCGAAATGGGGCTGCGCGCCGACAAGATCGTGATCGACAATAGTGGAGACATCCGGGTGTCATTGGATCAGGCCATCAAACGCGTGGCCGACCCCTTCGCTGAGCGGGGGCTGCGCATCGAAGACAACATCAGGGACCAGGTGGAAAAAGACCTGCAGGAAAGGACGACATGGGAAGTACAAAAAAAGATACTGGCGGAAGAAAAAGAAGAGGACTGACGGCAACACTTGTTGTATCGCTGCTCATCTGCTTTGCACTACCATCGCAGCTCCAGGCTGACATTCACACCGTCAACCCGCCGCAACTGCTGCTGGCCAAGCGCTGGTCTGATGGACTCGATGTACGCAACTATTGGGTCAGCGAAAAATATGATGGTATGCGGGCGCTATGGACCGGCCACGGGTTTCTGACTCGCAAGGGCAACCCGATACACGCTCCGGAGTGGTTCACCCGGCATTTCCCTACCCGCCCCCTGGATGGTGAACTCTGGATTCGACGCCGGGCATTCAACCGGCTTGTCAGCACCGTGCGCAAGCAACAACCCATCGACAAGGAGTGGGAACAAGTCCGCTACATGGTCTTCGAACTGCCCGGAGGTCAAGGTGATTTCACCCAAAGACTCGCCACGCTAAAGCGCCTGCTGAGCAAGATTGACAACCCCCATATCCGGCTGGTGCAACAGGAGCGCATCACCGACACGGCCACGTTGAACAGGCGACTGCAAAGCGTCATCGCCAACGGCGGCGAAGGCCTGATGCTCCACAAAGCCAACGCCCCCTACCACACCGGCCGCAGCGACGATCTGTTGAAGCTGAAGACATGGCAGGATGCGGAAGCCACCGTCATCGCCCACATCCCGGGCAAAGGCAGATTCAAGGGCATGATGGGCTCCCTGCTGGTGGAGATGGAGGATGGCCGAAGATTTCGGTTAGGCGGCGGTTTCTCCAATGAACAGCGGCAACACCCCCCGCCGATTGGCGCCATCATAACCTACAAATATTTTGGCAACACCGGCAGCGGGCTGCCGCGATTCGCCAGTTTCATGCGGATCAGGTCAGAGCCATGACAGGAAAGCGTGTCGTTTCCTGCACAATCCCACCCGATACTCCATAATGTCGCTATGAGCCTGGCAACCCGCATTATTCTGCTGATCCTTTCCGTCGTCACCGCAATGGTATTGAGCGGCGCACTGATTGCGGTCAAGTCGGCACGTATCAACGTCGCCAAAGAGGTAGATGCCAGTGCCGAGTTGACAATGCAGCTGCTGTCCGCTGTGTTTGCCGGAACCCACTCCGGCGATAACTGTAATCCGCTGAACTCGCTCATCCGGGAGCTGGGGAAGATCGATCGTATCCGCGATCTCCATCTCTCCATCCAACAGGCGGACTACGCCGCCACCAAATCCGTCGAGATCAGTTCTCCGGCGGATGCAGGCGAAAGTGCGCCCTGGTGGTTCAGCACGATGGTGTCGCCAGGATTGCGGCAATATCACCGCGAATTCGTTGACAGCAGCCGCACACCGATCCAGATCACTATCACGCCCGACCCCCGTGAGGAAATCAGACGGGTCTGGGTCGATACCCGCACGATCCTGAGCCTGATCCTGTTCTTTACCCTGGTCAGCGTCGTGCTTACCGCGATTCTGATCCGCCGTGCCCTGAGACCGGTCAACCAGATTTCCTCCGGCCTCGATATCATTCAGGATGGCGACTACAAGGCGCGGCTGCCTCAGTTCAATCTGCCGGAACTGAACCGGATTTCCGAAAAATTCAACCACATGGCTTCCGTTCTCGATCGTCAACAGGTCGAAAACATGCAGCTGAGCAAGCGGATGCTGGAGATGCTGGAGGCCAACCAACGACACATGGCGCAGGAGCTGCACGACGAACTGGGGCAGTCGATCACAGCGATCAAGGCGCGGGCGGCCTCACTGATGCAGTCCTGTCCGGACAACCACGAAGGCGCCCGCACTATTGTCGATATCTGCAACCACATGTACGGCGTCGTCCGCAGCATGATGAACCGGCTGCGACCTGTGGTGCTGGATGAACTGGGTCTCGTCACGGCGGTCGAAAGATTGGTCGATGACTGGAACAGCATCCACGAAAACACCTTTGCCGCACTGAGTATTCATGGCCGATTCGATGATCTGGGCGACGATACCGCCATTCATATCTACCGGATCATTCAGGAGGCGCTGACCAATATCGCCAAGCATGCGCGGGCAAACAATGTGACGATTCTGCTGCGAAAAAACAGCAATGGCCGAATCACACTGCATATCGAAGACGATGGCCAGGGTTTCGATCCAAGAACACGGCCATTGGGAATGGGGCTGACCGGCATGAAAAACCGGGCGGATTCATGTAACGGGAATATATCCCTTGTTGGGATACCGGGCCGCGGTGTAAAGATCGACTTGGTCATTCCGGCACCATTAAACGGGGCAAACAACAATGAAAAAACTGAGAGTTCTACTGGTAGATGATCACGCCGTCGTGCGTGCCGGATACCGCTCGCTGCTGGACTCTGCGCCCGATATCCAGGTCGTTGCAGAAGCTGAAAGCGGTGAACAGGCCTGTCAGCTGTTTGCCGCCGAATCACCCACCGTTGTCGTTATGGACCTCTCACTGCCCGGTATTGGCGGCCTCGAAGCCATTCGCCGCATTATCGCCCGCGACAAATCGGCCGCCATCCTCGTGTTCAGCATGCACGATGACACCGCCTTCGTCGAAAAGGCCATGCAGGCGGGCGCCTTGGGCTATATCACCAAAAGCTGCGCCCCGGAAGTCATGCTCGACGGCGTCCGCTCGGTGGCCGCCGGCAAATCCTATCTGGACCAGACACTGGCGCAAAATCTCGCTTTGAGGAAATCCCACGGAGAAGAGGATGTCTTTGCCTGTCTTACCACCCGGGAATTTGAGATTTTCTGCCTCCTTGCCCAAGGTATGACACCTCATGAAGCCGCCGGTGAGCTGGCACTCAGCTACAAGACCGTGGCCAATTACAGCACCCAGATCAAAGCCAAACTGCAGGTTCACAATATTACCGAACTTGTCCATCTCGCCATTCGCCACGGCATCATCAAACCCGTAGAAGAGCTGCTCGGGGAATCCGCCGGGAATTCTCCCGCGTAACCACACGGCATCGGCCCGCCGCCAAAACATCTGTATCGAGAGCGCAGTCCGCACCATGACTCAACCAGCCAAACCAGGGTAATCAATGAAGCAACCAAAAATTTCCATGACCAGTCGGCTGCCGACCGCAATTCTTCTGTTAATGCTGTTGCTCCCCGGCCTTGCTCCGGCCGCGCCAACGGCAATCACCTACATCGACAAAAAACCACCTGCTCCCGATTTCACCCTGAAAGACATGGATGATGAGACATACACACTCAAATCCTTCGCCGGGAAGCCGGTCATCATCAACTTCTGGGCCACCTGGTGCCCACCCTGCCGTGCCGAAATGCCTGCTCTGAACCGTGCCTGGCAGAAACTCAAGGATAAGGGTGTTGCCATGGTCGCCATCAATGTCGGTGAAGACGACGGCACCATCTTCGCCTTCCAGGGTGACTATCCCATCGACTTCACGATCCTGCTCGATGAGGATGGCAAAACCGTCAAGCGCTGGCCGGTACGCGGATTACCGACCACATTCGTACTCGACCCACAAGGCCGGATCGTCTACCGGGCCGTCGGCGGCCGGGAGTGGGACGATGATGGATTACTGCAGAAAGTGCTGGATTTGAGGACAGCTCAAAAACCACAGAGATAATCCCGTCTTATTCAGTGTGGATCGCTGATCCTTATGCCGGACGGCCACATCCGGGTGTCTCCGGGTCACACTAAATGTGAATCCACACAATCCGGCTCCCAATAGCAACCGCCCGCCCGAATCAACTTCAGAAATCACCCCGCCCGCCGATATGGCTTTTGACAGGAATGGACCCCCTGCATTTCTCATAACCTGAAGCCGAGGTTTAAACGCGGATGAATGGTGCATGATATTGGTTTCACAGGGGTTTCAAAAAATCTTAGCTTTACCCATAGGTCAAGCGGGTATTTTTTGTGCCGCTGTGGAATCAAGAGCTTGTGCCAGACACCGTGGTTAAGCCACGGATTCAGGTCATAACCTATAGCAAGGCTCAATGGACGATAAGAAGCCAAATCACTTTCAGCGGGCGAGTATCGAGGAGCTGGAGTCCAGAATCCTCTATTCCGCCGACTCAGCCGCTTTTGCAGCATATTCTCCAATGGGAAGTGCTGCGGCCGCCGAAATACGTGTCATCGATACGCAAGTTCCGGATGCCCGGCAGGATACCGATACCCGGCTGTTAGCCAACAGTGAATCTGCGCGCCACGAGCTGGTTCTGGTCGAAACCGATGTGCCCGACTACCGGCAGTTACTCGATGATCTTGTCAGTCGGCGCAGTGATAATGCGCTGATCGATATCGTATTGCTCGATGCACAGCAAGATGGTATCGGCCAAATCAGCGACACCCTCTCTCAATACAAGGATCTCGATGCCGTTCACTTGATCTCTCACGGTAGCCCGGGTGAGATCCGGCTTGGCTCGACGACGCTGAATCTCGAAAACCTGGACATCCGTTCCAGTGAGATTTTGCACTGGGGCGCGGCATTGGATTCCACCGGGGATTTTCTGATCTACGGTTGCGATCTGGCCGCAGCCGATGCGGGGCGAACACTTGTAGACTCACTGGCAACCCTGACCGGAGCCGACATCGCCGCTTCCGATGATTTAACGGGTCAGGCCGACCGGGGCGGCGACTGGGTGCTCGAATACAGCCGTGGGCGGATCGACGCCACCCTTCCCTTCACTGCCGATCTGGTTGCCAACTGGACCGGGCTGCTCGTCAACAATCCCCCCGTTCCCGGTGACAATACCGTGACGACCAACGAAGATTCCGCCCTGACTTTCACGGCCTCCGACTTCACCATCAGCGACGCCGATGGCGACACTCTGAGCAAGATCCAGATCACCGGCCTGCCGGCCAATGGCGTACTCGCACTCTCCGGAACCGCCGTCAGCGCCAATGACGAGATTCTCCAGGCCAATCTGGGGAATCTCAGTTTTACCCCGGACAGCAACTGGAACGGAACAACCGGCTTTACCTGGCTGGCGTATGACGGCACGGAATATTCCACCGGCGCGGCCACGATGTCCATTACGGTCACCGCAGTCAACGATCCTCCGGTATTGAGCGGCATCGAGGCGGCCGCCCTGACCTACACCGAGAATGATCCGGCGACCCCTGTTACCGCCACACTGACCATCAGCGATATCGATGACAGCCAGATCGACTCCGCCACCGTAAAGATCACCGGCAACTACCAGAGTGGCGAAGACCGGTTGTCATTCACCGACGCCAACGGGATCACCGGGTTGTGGGATGCCGCCACCGGCACCCTGTCCCTGACAGGCCCCGCGCCGATATCCGACTTTGAAACAGCGCTGCGCAGCGTCAGCTACCTCAACAGCTCGGATGATCCTTCCGCATTGCTGCGCCAGGTCTCTTTCAGCATCAGCGACGGCAACAGCTCAAGCAATCTGCATACACGTGATATCAACATCACCGCCGTTAACGACGCCCCCGGCATGACCGCCGCCGCGAGCAACCCCGCCTTCAGTGAAGGCGGTGCCGCGGTAACTCTGTTCAGCGGAACCGGTGTCGATACCGTGGAATCGGGAGATACCATCGAGGCCATCATTCTGACAGTGGACAACCTCAGCGACGGTGCTGACGAGGTTCTCGGCATCGACGGTAACAGCGTGGCGCTGACCGATGGACAGAGCGGCACCACCGGCAATGGCTACAGCTACACAGTCGGCTTGAGCGGCGCCACGGCAACCGTAACGATCACGACAACCGGAGCAACCGCAGCCGCCGTGCAAACGCTGGTGGACGGACTGAGCTATCGAAACAGCGCCGATCTGCCCACCGAAGCGGCACGCACCGTCACCCTCACCTCGCTACAGGACAGCGGCGGCACCGACACAACCGCACTCTCGATAGCCTCCACAGTCACGGTTGCCGCCACCAACAATGATCCCGTCAATGTCGGAACGCTGCCCACCGACATTACCGTCACCGAAGACATTACCGGCAATGTCGATCTCTCCGCCATCAATCTCAGCGATGCCGATGCCAATGGCGGCGATCTTACACTCACGCTGGCGACCGCCGGCGGCGGCAGGCTCACTGCAAGCAGCGGCGGCGGTGTTACCGTATCCGGCAGTGATACAACGACCCTGATATTGACGGGCTCCCAATCGTCACTCAACGCCTTCCTCGATACCGTCGGCAATATCCGGTACAGGCATCCGGTTGCCAACACCAATGGCAACAACGCCGACCGTATCACCGTGACCATCAATGACAACGGCTATACCGGTGCAGGCGGTGGTCTGGATATCGACCTCGGCAGCGTGAACGTCGATATCACGCCAGTCAACGATGCTCCGTATATCGCCAGTCTCGACACCGACACCTTCAACTACAGCATCGGCAGCGGCCCCCAGATCATCGACCAGGCAACCGTAGCCAGCGTCAGCGACGTGGATTCTGCGGATTTTGACGGCGGGACGCTAACGGTTGCCATTGTCTCCGGCAATGTGACCACCGAGGATGTACTGGCCATCCGCAATCAGGGAACGGCGGCGGGTCAGATCGGAGTGAGTGGCAGTAATGTGAGCTACGAAGGCACGGTAATCGGCACCTTTGCAGGCGGCAGCAGTGGCAATAGCCTGGTCATCACCCTGAACAGCCAGGCCGATGCAGCAGCCACCAGCGCCCTGATACAGAACATCAGCTATGAAAACACCAACACCGGCAGCCTGGTCGAAGACACACGCCATATCAATTTTACCCTGACCGATGGTGATGGCGGCACCGGCACCACCCGCAGGACGACGGTCGATGTGGGCGCGGTCAACACCGCACCAGTCATCAGCCTTCCGGGTTCGACACTCAACTATACGGAAAACGATGCCGCCACTCCGATCGACACAACCGCCACGGTGACAGATGCCGATTCCACCGACCTCTACCTCGGCTCGATGCTCCTCTCCTTCAGCAGCGGCGGAACAACCAATGATCAACTGGCCATCCGCAACCAGGGCACTGGCGCAGGCCAGATTGGTGTCAGCGGTTCCACAATTTCTTTCGAAGGCGTGGCCATAGCGACGTTTTCCGGGGGCGGCGGTGGCAGCGATCTGCGGATCAGCTTCAACAGCTCGGCCACCCCGGCCTCAGCGCAGGCATTGCTGCGGAACATCACCTACGCCAACGGTTCGGACAATCCCGCCACGGCCACAAGAACCGTCACCGTGATCACGAAAGACGGCGACGGTGGCACCAGCGCCACCACCAGCATCGATATTGCAATGGAAGCGGTGAATGATGCACCGGTGTTGACCAGCCCGGCAACACTCACCGCAGACGAGGAAACTGCCACACCGGTCAGTGGTATCTCGGTCAGCGATGTCGATGCCAATGCCGGACTTTTTCGTGCCCGGCTGCAGGTCAACAACGGCAGCCTCGATATCACGCTGTCGGGTACGACGATCGTGGCCGGAAGCAATGGCAGCGCCGACATCACCATTGAAGGCGATCTCTCCACGCTGAATGCTGCGCTCGCCACTGTCAGCTACAAGGGTAATACCAATGTGACCGGCACAGCAGCCGATACATTGACAATCACCATCGATGACCGTGGCAACACCGGCACCGGCGGCGCGCTGCTGGATACCGGCACCGTGCAGATCGACATCACCAATATCGACGATGCACCGGTGCTGGCGGCGATCGAAGGCACAGCCCTGCCCTATACCGAAAACGATGCAGCCACCGCCATCACGGCTTCACTGACGCTCTCCGATGTGGATACCAGCGACATAGCCTCGGCTACCGTCACGATCAGTGGCAACTATCGCAGCGGTGAGGATACCCTGACCTTTACCGATGCCAATGGCATCTCTGGTACCTGGGATGCAGCCAGCGGAACACTGACGCTCTCCGGTGTGGCTTCACTCGCCAACTACCAGACAGCACTACGCAGCATCACCTATCAGAATAGCTCCGATGCCCCCTCCACACTGACCCGCACCATCGGTTTTACCGTCAATGATGGTAGCGCCAACAGCAATACCACCAGCCGCGATATCGATATTACCGCCGTCAATGACGCACCGGTGCTGGACAATACCGCAACACCATCATTGACCGCCGAAGATGAAGACAGCGGCGCACCCTCCGGTGCGGTGGGCTCACTGGTTACTGAAATTGCCGACCTGTCCGGAGGCAGTCTGGACAATATCAGCGATGCCGATACCCCGGCAGCCACTGGTATTGCGGTGACGGCCACGGACAGCAGCAACGGCAGCTGGTGGTACAGCATCGACAATGGCAGCAACTGGAATGCCCTGGGCGCAGTGAGCGACGCCAGTGCGCGTCTGCTGGCCGCTGATGCCTCGACCCGACTCTACTTTCAGCCGGATGCCGACTACAACGGTACGCTGACTTCAGCCATCACCTTCCGCGCCTGGGACATGAGCAGCGGCAGCAACGGTGCGCTGGCCGATGCCTCGGTTCAGGATGGTGCCACCGCATTCTCCACGGCCAGTGACACCGCAGAACTGACGATCAATGCCATCAACGATGCGCCCACCGCCAGCATCACCCCCGCCAGCTACAACGCCACTGAGCAGACCGCGCTGACGCTGCATGGCACCGGCCTTAGTGTGGGGGACATTGACGCCGAGGGTAGCGATATTAAGGTTACGGTGAGCGTGTCCGGGGGCAAGATCGATGTTGTTGCGGGAAGCACCGGCGTCAGCATCAGTCGCTCAGGACAGAAGAGCGTCACGCTGACTGGAACTGTGGCTGAAATCAATGACCTGCTGGCCGGCAATCTCGGTGCAACCATCCACTACACCAATCCCTACGATGCGCCCTCCTCCAGCGTCACACTGTCGCTGACCGCCAATGACCAGGGGAATACCGGCAGCGGCGGCAGTCTGTCGAGCACCGATACCGCCACCATCAACATCGCTGCAGTCGATGACGACCCGATCGCCGTCAATGACCGCTTTGGTCTGGTATTCGACGGCACGGATGACTATGTCGATGCCGGCAGCGACGTGTCGCTGGAGATGTCGGCAACCATGACAATCGAGGCCTGGGTAAGACCGGAAGGCAGGGGGGGGCTGATCATCAACCGTGAGAATGAATACGAGGTCGCCATCAACCCCAACGGCATGCTGAAATGGGCGTTCAGAAACAGCGACCCCGGCTGGGTATGGCATCACACCGGCTACAAACTGCCAGACAACCAGTGGGCGCACATTGCCGTGAGCTATGACAACGGGATCATCGCAACCTATGTCAATGGCAGCCTTGTCGACCTCTATCAGGGTTCCGGAAACATTGGCGATTACGGCAGCAGAATGGATAATCTCTACATCGGAGCACGCGCGATCATCACCAGCTCACGATTCGACGGCCAGATCGACGAAGTGCGTATCTGGTCGACAGCCCGCAGCGCGGCCGAAATCCAGGCCACACTCGATGCCGAGCTGGTGGGTAACGAAACCGGGCTTGCCGGTTACTGGAAATTCGATGAAAGCAGCGGCGGTACAGCTGCCGACTCCAGCAGCAACAGCAATACCGGGACGCTGGTCGATGGCGGCCTGGGCTCAGACGGGCCACAACACAGCGGTTACCTGACCGATGAGGACTCACAACTCACGATTGCAGCGGCAAGTGGTGTACTGGCTAATGACATCGATCCTGATGGCACCGCGCTGACGGTCACCGCAATCGATGGCAATGCCGCAGCGGTCGGCTCGACCATTACCCTCGCTTCCGGCGCGCTGCTCACTGTCAATGCCGATGGCAGCTTCAGCTATGATCCCAATGGTGTCTTTGACACACTGGCAGCCGGTGACAGCACAACCGACAGCTTTGACTACACAATGCAGGATGCCAGTGGCGTTACCGATAGCGCCACGACCACCATTACCATCGACGGGCGGAACGATGCCCCTACCGCCGCCAACCACACCACAACAATTAACGAAGGCACGGCCTATACCTTTCAGAGCAGTGATTTTGGCTACAGCGATATCGATGGCGACACGTTTGCCGGCATCGAAACAACCACGCTGGAAACAGCAGGTGCACTGCAGCTCTCCGGCGTGGATGTGACGCTGAATCAGGTCATCTCCGCCGCCGACATTGCCGCCGGAAATCTGGTCTATACCCCGGCACAGGATGGCAATGGCATCGGCTATGACAGCTTTGCCTTTACCGTCAACGATGGCACCACCGATAGCATCACCAGCTACACCCAGACCTTCGATGTAACACCGGTCAATGATGCCCCGGTCAATGGCATTCCTGCCGACAAAAGCGTGGACGAGGACAGCGTGCTGGCCATCAACGACCTGGCCATTGCGGACGTGGATGGAGATTTGAGCTCGATCGAGCTGTCGGTGTTCAACGGCAGCCTGAATGTCACGCTCTCCGGGGCGGCCACCATCAGCAACGGCGCCAACGATTCAACGTCACTGACGCTGTCGGGGACACAAACCGACCTCAATGCCACGCTGGCTACCCTGCAGTATCAGGGCAACCTGAACTACAACGGCTTCGAGGTGCTGGTGGTGGTCTCCACCGATGCCGCCGGACTGTCCGACAGCGACACGCTGCCCATCTCAGTCAATGCTGTAAACGATGAGCAGTCGCTCGACACCAATGCGGCGCTCACACTGGACGAAGGGGCAACAGCCACCATTACCAGTGCCGTACTTGCGACCAGCGACATCGAGCAGACCGCGACCCAGCTGATCTATACGATCAACACCGCACCCGCCCACGGCAGCCTTGTTCTCAGCGGCACAACGCTGGCCTCGGGCAACAGCTTCACCCAGGACGACATCGACAATAACCGCCTTGTCTATACCCATGACGGCGGTGAAACCAGCAGCGACAGCTTTACCTTTACCGTGGACGATGGGGCTGGTGCGGGCACTGACGGCACCTTCAACCTGACCATCACGCCGGTCAACGATGCTCCTGTGCTGGCCAATATCCCGCTTTTCGGCACAGAAGACACGCCAATCACCTTTTACCAGAGCAGCTTTGACGCAGCCTTTTCCGATGCCGAGGGCGACAGCCTCACGGCCATCAAAATCACCTCCCTGCCCGCCAACGGGACGCTGACCCTCTCCGGCGCGGACGTCAGCAGCAACGATGTCATCACTACCGGGCAGATCGGCAACCTGCAGTTTACGCCGGACAGCAACTGGAGCGGAACGACCAGCTTTGGCTGGCAGGGAAGCGACGGCACGACTTATGCTGCGGCCGGGGCCACAGTCACAATCACTATCAGCGCCATCAACGACGCTCCGGTTTTCAGCGGGCTGGATGGCAATCCCTGGTTCACCGAGGATGGCGCTGCCGTGGTGCTGGACAGCAATGTCACCGTCACTGATGTCGAGCTGACCACTGCCGACAATTTCAGCGGCGCGTCGCTGTTTCTGCTGCGCGACGGCGGTGCTGCTGCCGAGGATCAATTCGGCTTTATCGACAGCAATGGTCTGTCGTTGAGCGGCGGCCACCTGATCAAGAACGGTCAGGCCATTGCAAGCTTCGATACCACAACGCCGGGCACCCTGGTCATCGACTTTACCGATACTAACGGCGAAATCCCCGGCCATACCGATGTCAACGCCGTCCTGCAACAGCTCAGCTACAGCAACAGCAGTGACACGCCCCCCGCCTCGGTCTCGCTGCAATGGCTCTTTTTTGATGGCAACAGCGGCGTGCAGGGCACGGGCAACAATCTTTCAGCATCCGGTACTTCAACCGTCACGATCACCGCCAGCAACGATGCGCCCACGGCCCTCTCATCGGCCAGTTACAGCATTGCAGAAGGCGATGCCCTGAGCCTGGACGGCAGCGGTTCTTCCGATCCAGAAGGTGATGCACTCACCTATCGCTGGGATCTGAACAACGATGGCAGCTACGATGAGCTGGTCACCGGCAACGCAACCCCCGGCATCGACTGGGCCACGCTGCAGGCGGCGGGCATCATCGATGATGGCGGCTACACGCTGGGGCTGCAGGTCGATGACGGCAATGGCGGCATTGCCACGACGACGGCCGGGCTGACCGTCTCCAATACCGCGCCGTCGCTTTCGGTCACGGGCGCGGCATCGGTCGATGAGGATGCGGTCTACACGCTCAATCTCGCTGCGACCGATTTCGGAAACGACAGCATCAGCGGCTGGCAGATCAACTGGGGTGACGGCAACATCGACAGCATTACCGGCAATCCCGGCTCGGTAACGCATGTCTATACCCAGCCCGATCTGACCTACAACATTATCGCCACAGCCACCGATGAAGATGGCAGCTACCTGCAGAACGGTCCGGCGGTAACGGTGAACCCCGTCAATGACGAACAGATTCTTTCACTCAATGCCGGTCTGACCGTCGCCGAAGGCGCTACGGCCACGATCGGCAACACCCTGCTGCTGACCAGCGACATCGACAATACCGCCGCCGAGCTGGTCTATACGGTCACCGCCGCCCCGGCCAATGGCCGACTGGAGTCCGGCAGCAACCCCGGCGTTGCCCTCACCGGCTTTACCCAACAGGATATCGACAACGGCCTGCTGCGCTATGTCCACGATGGCGGAGAAACCAGCAGCGACAGCTTCTCCTTCAGCGTCGATGACGGCGCCGGTACGGCCTCGAATGGCGTCTTCAGCATCACGGTAACCCCGGTCAATGACGCACCCACGGATATCGCACCCAACGGTTTCAGCATCAATGAAAACAGCGACACGACCGGCGGCGTTTCGCTGGGGTCGCTGACCGCCACCGACAGTGATCCGGGTGATACGGTCAGCTACAGTGTGGTTGCCGGACTCGACAGCGCCGTGTTCACGATTGGCGGCGCAAATAATGACGAGCTGATACTCGATGACGGCATCATCGATTTTGAGGCCAAGGCCAGCTACAGCGTTACCGTTCGCGCCACCGACAGCGCCGGAGCCACCTATGACGAAACGCTGACCGTCACGGTCAACGATCTCAACGAAGCGCCCTCGGTCTCTCTGGCCAACCAGACAACCACACTGCCGGAAGACAGTGATACGTCCAGTTCGATCAAACTTGCCGATATCGTGATCAGCGACGATGCGCTGGGCACGAATACCCTCACTCTGTCGGGCGCCGATGCAGCAAGCTTTGAAATCATCGGTACCGAGCTGCATCTGAAAGCGGGCGTAGCGCTGGATTATGAGAGCAAGACCAGCTACAGCGTCACCATCGAGCTGGACGACAGCAGCGTGGGCGCTTCCCCGGACGACAGCATCGGTTTTTCGTTGACCATCAGTGACGTCAATGAATTCGATCCGGTGATCAATGATCAGACTTTTTCCATCGCTGAGAATTCCGCCAATGGCAGCTCGGTGGGAACTGTCGCCGCCAGCGATGCCGATACCTCGCAAACACTGAGCTGGGCCATCACCGCCGGCAACACCAGTAATGCCTTTCAGATCAACAGCAGCACAGGTGAGATCACCGTCAACGATGTCACTCAACTGGATCATGAGGCGACACCGAACTATAGCCTGACCATCGAAGTCACCGACTCACTGGCCCCCAACCGCAGCAACTCTGCCACCATCACAATCAACATCGATGATGTCAATGAAGCTGACCCTGACATTTCCGACCAGATTTTCAGCATCGCGGA
>JAVCKW010097709.1:0-13540 GCA_034780715.1 Peltospira delicata | reverse complement strand
GTCTGATGCCATATAACCGTAAATAAAATGTGTTGAGTGCGTCGTTAAATAAAGTACTTCTATTCTATTCTATTCTATTGACTACCAGGCTTGCTCTACTATCTCTATATCTATGTCTATCTGTCTATATTTCTCTCTGTCTGTTACAGATCGCCCTAGAGGCTAGACGAGCGCTAGACAACCAGGCAACCGGATGAGGCCGTGTTACTACAGAGTAATCACCACATAGATCTGTCTGTCTGTCTATATATTTCTCCCTGTCTATGTTACAGATTGCTCTAGAAGCTATACGAGTACTTGACAACCAGGCTTGCTGGGAGTGACTGGCCGATGCGGATTTTACTACATAGAAATCACCAGATAGATCTGTCTGTCTATCTATCTCTCTCTATATCTATATCTCTCTGTCTCTGTTACAGATTGCTCTAGAGGCTACACGAGCGCTAGACGACCAGGCATGCTGGGAGCAACTGGCTGAGGCCGCACTACTCCAAGGAAACCACCAGATTGTCGAGATGGCGTACCAGCGCACCAAGAACTTTGAGAAGCTCTCCTTCCTCTACCTCATCACCGGCAACCTCGACAAGCTCAAGAAGATGATGAAAATAGGTAAATATACCAGCATGTCACCTTTTAGTGAAATATAGGTAAATATATCAGCATGTCACCTTTCGTTGAAAATAGGTAAATGTATGCCTTTGATGATAATAGGTAAACTTACAAAACCTATATTTTAATTATCAATACATCAACCTCGACAAACTGAAGAAGATGATGTAAATATCCCAGCATGTATCTGTGTATAACTTTTTAGTGAAAATAGGTAAATATTCCAGCATGTATCAGCGTGTCACCTTTTAGTTAAAATAGGTAAATATACCAGCATGTTACCTTTTAGTAAATGCACCAACATGTCAACTTTTAGTGAAAGAGTGGGACATAGCTCAGAGGTAGAGGGTTTGCTCATGATCGTGAGATCGATTCTACTTGGTTGACCCTTTGGACTATGTCTTGATCTAACTATTGCTTCCATATGCTGTGGTATGTGCTATCCTGTCTATGGGATGGTACATATGAAAGATCCCTTGCTGCTTATTGGAAGGAGTAGCCTGTGTGGCAGCAGTGGGTTTCTATTCTGACTATCAACATGGTCTGTAACCTTATGTGTAATGCCATATAGCCGTAAATGAAATGTGTTGAGTGCATCGTTAAATAAAATACTTCTTCATTCCATATAACTGTAAATAAAATGTTTTGAGTGTGTTAAATAAAATACTTCTTCCCTCCTGCCTTCCATATAACTGTAAATAAAATGTGTTGAGTGCATCGTTAAATAAAATACTCCTTCTTTCCTTCCATATAACCGTAAATGAATTGTGTTGAGTGCTTTGTTAAATAACATACTCATTCCATCCATATAACCTTATGTGTGATGCCATATAGCCGTAAATGAAATGTGTTGAGTGTGTCGCTAAATAAAATACTCCTTCCTTTCATAAAACTGTAAATAAAATGTATTGAGTGCATCGTTAAATAAAATATTCCTTCTTTCCTTCCATATAACCGTAAATGAATTGTGTTGAGTGCTTTGTTAAATAACATACTCATTCCATCCATATAACCGTAAATAAAATGTGTTGAGTGTGTTGCTAAATAAAATACTCCTTCCTTTCATAAAACTGTAAATAAAATGTGTTGTGTGTCGCTAAATAAAATACTCCTTCCTTTCATAAAACTGTAAATAAAATGTGTTGAGTGTGTCGCTAAATAAAATACTCCTTCCTTTCATAAAACTGTAAATAAAATGTATTGAGTGTGTCGTTAAATAAAATACTCCTTCCTTTCATAAAACTGTAAATAAAATGTGTTGAGTGTGTCGCTAAATAAAATACTTCTTCCTTACAGCTGAGATCCGCAAGGACACCAGTGGACATTTCCAGAACGCCATGTTGCTAGGAGACGTCAACGAGCAGGTGAAAATACTGAAGAACTGTGGACAGAGTGAGTTACTAAACATTTCTCAGATAATGGTGTCAGAGGTTAAGCAGCCACACCAGGGAGTAGCCGAGTGTTCGCAGGGCTTCTAGAATCCGATGGCCATGGCCAGTAATATGTAATCTTTGGCCAGTAAAAAATAACAGAATTACAGTGAATTGTAGGTATGGACAGCGAACATTTTGTTTATTGACTTCATGGTAAGTAAAATTTAGAAAAATTCTAAAAGCCCTGTGTGACATGCCTGCCTATAACAATTACTGGATATAAGCACGCTAAAATGGTTGGTAGACAGGCAGAGAGATAGATAGATAGACACAGAGAAATAGAGAGAGATGTGGTTAAATTGGTGTCTAAATTAATATGAACTAAATATCTGTCACATACAAATATTTCTGATATTAATGAAAACATGTTGAGGGTCCAATGTGTTTTGTATTGCAATGCATTTTGCTACACTGTCTAGAGGAGGAGGCACACCAGGTGATGTTAATGAAAATGTGTCAAGTGCGTCATTAAATAAAATACTACTTCCTTCGTCTTGTAGAATCGCTGGCGTATCTAATGGCGGCGACCCATGGTCTGGAGGAGGAGGCAGATCAGCTGAAGGAGGGGTTTGCCGAGGGGGATAAGATCCCCGACCTCTACCCCGATGCCCGGCTGATGCAGCCCCCAGTTCCCATCATGCAGCAGGAGAGCAACTGGCCCCTGCTGACCATCTCAAAGGGATTCTTTGAGGGAGCTATGGCAGCCAGAGGTATGTGGTCAGAATGTTTAAGGACTCAGAAACTTGCTACATGTTTTACAGGATTCGACATTAAGTCATGTCCAAATGACATTTACTGGTAAAAAGCGGGTTCAGTTTAGTCCAACTGGTCATGTTAATAATTTATAAATAATAAATTTTAAGACATACTAGTGGTCAAGTAATAAAAACAGTTAACATCGAACCCTGTTTCCTAGTAAAAAGTGGGTTCGGTCTAGTCACAAGTTTCTAACTAGCTGGGACATACTAGTCCAGTGGTCTAGTAATAAAAGCAATGAACATCGAAACGTGGTTTATTATTTACGTACTGATAAAGGACTCGACATTAAAGGGGTTATCAGAATGCTATTTAATAAGACACGAAACAGTTGAGAGAATAACTACTAAACTGTAAGAAACAAAAGCAAATATCTTCCAGCCTAAAAATAAAAATAAGTAAGTGAAGATGACATCAGAAAAATGGATAATTTGAAGCTTTTTAACTGGTGATGAAGTGTATGAACCCTGACCATGTAGTCGCAGTATGTTTGAACACGTGATTCCACATCACTGTATCTAAAAATGTGTTGAATTTGTCATTAAATAAAAACATTTCATTGTGTCTGTTTCAGGAGGCAAGCCATCAGGATTAGCGGCGGCAGCGGCAGATATAGATGAGGGGGCTGGGGAAGGCTGGGGGGAGGATGCAGAACTTGTACTGGACGAGGGTGAGTTTCCGTCTTAACCCTTTCACTGCTCACACTTAGATTAGTTAAAAATATATATTATTGTTATTATTGTTGTTGTTGTTGTTGTTACTGTTATTATTAATATTATTATCATTATTATTATTATTATTACTATTATTATCATTACTATTATTATTACTATTATCATTATTATTACTATTATTATTATTGTTGTTATTATTATTATTATTATTATTATTATTATTATTATTACCATTACTATTATTATCAATATTATCATTATTACTCTTACTATTATTAATTATATATTTTTTTTTAATTAAATATTTGACATATGGGGTATCATATGTCTGTACAGTATTTAAAATTACAGTTTTAAGGACATACCTTGAGGTGTTATTTTATTCCTGTTTTTATTGCGATTGTTTTGTTTGTTTGAACAGAGGGAGGATTTGGCACAGGAGAAGGTTTTGATGACGAGGCGCTGGCGGGGGGAGACACAACGGGAGGAGGTTGGGACGTGGGGGATGAGGATCTGGAACTACCAGCTGATCTCGTAAGTTTACTTCACAGGGATTGTAGCAGACATGGGTAGGAAGGACAGAGGGATGGGAGGGAGGGACGGATTCAGGGGAGAGAGAGGGGGATGCGAAAGGGAGAGAGAAAAAAAGGGATGAGGGAGAGGGTGTGAGAGGAGAGAGAGAGAGAACAGAAGGAGATATGAGAGAGGGAGGACGAGGGAGGGAGAGAGAGAGCAAAAGGGGGTTTGAGAGAGGTGGGTGTAGAGGAGAGGAAAGGTGTGACAGAGAGAGAGGCAATATGTGTGAGAGAGAGTAGGATACAGAAAGGGAGAGAACTGTACAGCGAGTGACAAATAGGTTGAAAAAAAGAAAGATTGCGGTTTTGTAGAATGTGTATTTATCCATTTTATGATTTTAAATAGTTTCCTTTGAATACTGCATTCTAAAATGTGTATGTACTATTTCTTCTTCTTTTTTACATTTTCCTTTGAACATTGCATTTTAAAACCTATTTTCTGATATTTTAATAATTTCCTTCGAAACACTGTGTTATAAAACTGTATGTGTCCTGTTTTCTTATATTTTAATATTTTACTTCAAAACACTGCATTATAAAACTATCTTCCTATTTTAATTTTTTTTTTTTACTTCGAAACACTGCATTATAAAACTACATACCTATTTTTGGATATTTTAATATTTTCCTTCGGAACACTGCATTATAAAACTTATTAAAAAAAAATTCAACATTTACCTTTGAACACTGTATTGTATATCCTATTTGAAACACTACATTATAAAACTGTGTATACACTACATTATAAAAATTTGAAACACTACATTATAAAAACTATTGCAGGATATCGGCCCGACCCCTGGGGCTGAGGAGGGCTACTTCGTGCCACCCACCAAGGGTACGAGTCAGAGCCAGGTGTGGTGTAACAACTCACAGCTGCCCGTCGATCACGTGCTGGCCGGGTCGTTCGAGACTGCCATGAGAGTGAGTATTAAAGCTGCAGTGTCTGAAATATTTCGTTTATTAGGAAATTAATTATTTTAACTTTAGGAGCAAGCTTAATGGAGCTTTTAATTTACACGGAAATGATCACATTAAATGTTTTTGTCAGATGAGGGAGTGGGACATTGCTCAGAGATAGAGCATTCGTTCATGGTGCGGTGGGTCGACAGATCAATCCTACCTGGTGGGCCATTTGGGTTACGTCTCGTTCCAACCAGTGTTTCATGTCTGGTATACCAAAGACCGTGGTATGTGCTATCCTGTCTGTTTGGATGGTGAATATAAAAGATCCCTTGCTGCTTAACAGGAAGGATTAGTCTATGTGGCCACAGCAGGTTTCCATTCTATTTATATGGTCCTTAACCATAAGAGTGTTGAATGCATCATTAAATAAATAAAATAATCCTTTCCTTTCCAGTTGCTTCATGACCAGGTGGGCGTGGTGAATTTCGAGCACTACAAGTCTTTGTTCATGCAAACATTTGCACGGTCGAGAACCAGCTACATCGGTTTGCCATCCCTCCCTCCGTTCTTTGGATACCCGCATCGAAACTGGTAAGTAATAAATAATTAGTTTTTTAACAACACACTAAACACATTTTATTAATATTATATCGATTTGCCTTCATTCCTCAGATACCCGCACTGTAACTGATATCAATATAACCTGTAATCAAAATGTGTTGAGTGCATCATTACTCACACTGTCTCTGTTTGGTGTACCAAAGGCTGTGGTATGTGCTATCCTGTCTATGGGAAGGAGTAGCCTATGTGGCAGCAGCAGGTTTCCATTCTAACTATCAACATGGTCCTTAACCATATGTATGATGCCATATAACCATAAATAAAATGTGTTAAGTGTGTCGTTAAATAAAATACTTCTATTCTTTCAGTCTCTGTCCCCCTCTTCCTCTCTAAATCTCTCTCGCTCTCTCTCGTCTTCTCGCCCTCCCTCTCTCCCCCTTCCTCCCTCTATCCCTCTGTCTGGTTCTCTCCATCTCTCCCCCTCTATCTCTCCCTCCCTCTCCCTTTCTCTCTCTCCCTCTCCCTCTCTCTCCCTCCCCTTCTTTACCCCTTTCTCCCCAAGTACTAAAACTACCATTATAAACCACAGAAAATGATCTCTATTTTCAGGAAGGAGTCTGGAGCTCGTAATGGCGTCCCATCCGTGGGTTTGAAACTGAACGCCCTAGTTCAGCAGCTACAGGTTGCATATCAGATGACCACGTCCGGCAAATTCAACGAAGCCATCGACAAGTTCCACTCCATTTTGCTCAGCGTTCCACTTCTCGTTGTCGAAAACAAGCAGGAAATAGCCGAGGTTAGTAGTGTGTGTAATTTTGTATTCTGGTACAAAGCTAGGGTGGGTCTTTGTTTTTCGTTTTATTATTTTCACAAGAATGTTGATGTTGTGGTTTTTTAATCCCTCTACCCCTTTCCTTTTTTCTCCATTGAATTGCATCTCCATTTCCCCCATAAAATGCTCCTTTCCTTTCCTTCCTTTCCGATGCCATATAACTGTAAATAAAATATGTTGTTAGTTAAAATACTCATTTCCTTTCCTTTCAATCATATCTGATACCATATAACCGTAAATAAAATGTGTTGAGTGTGTTGTTAAATAAAATCCTAATTTCCTTTCCTTTTCTTTCATTACAGTTATGTCCAGTGCCATATAACAGTAAATAAAATGTGTTGAGTGTGTCGTTAAATAATTTTAAAATCCTTTCCTTTCAATCATGTTAGATGCCATATAACAGTAAATAAAATGTGTTGAGTGAGTCATTAAATAAAATATTCCTTTCCTTTCCTTTCCTTTCAATCATGCCTGTAACATATAACAGTAAATAAATGTGTTAAGTGGATTGTTAAACCTCCTTTCCTTTCATTTCAGTTATGTCCAATGCCATATAACAGTAAATAAAATGTGTTGATTGCGTTGTTAAATAAAATACTTCTTTCTTCCTGATGCCATATAACCGTAAATAAAATGTGTTGAGTGCGTCGTTAAATAAAACATTCCTTCCTTCCTGCCAGGCTCAGCAGCTGATAGAAATCTGCCGGGAGTACATCGTCGGACTTCAGATGGAGGCCAAGAGAAAAGAACTGCCCAAGGGAAACCTAGAAGAGCAGAAGCGAGTCTGTGAGGTAAGTGCTTTCAAATATAGTCGGGGTATTTCTTTCCTTTGTCTTTTGACAGGGTTCCTACAGGTCATGGAAAACCGGGAAAGTCATGGAATTTGCAAATGTCTTTTTCCAGGCCTGGAAAGTTATGGAATTTGCAAATGTCATTTTCCAGGCCTGGAAAGTTATGGAATTTGCAAATGTCATTTTCCAGGCCTGGAAAGTCATGGAATTTGTAAATGTTGTCTTCCAGGCCTGGAAAGTCATGGAATTTGCAAATGTCATTTTCCAGTCATGGTAAGTCATAAAAATATTTTTTTCTTTATGGCCAGAAGTGTTTTAAAATTATTTTCACTAATGACTGGGTTATCAATGTTCCATATGGCAGCATATTTCACTCACTGCAACCTTTAGTATGTGTTCAGTATACCATTATCTCTACTGAATTATCATTGTACCAGATGGCAGCGTATTTTACACACTGCAATCTTTTGTATATTAATCAGGGTGTCTTGATAGTCTGATGCCTATATAACTCTTGATAAAGATATGTCGAGCCCGTCATTAAATAAATATATATGTAGCCTATATGTTCAGTCTATTTCACTCACTGCAGCCTTGTGTATAAACATATTACTATCTCTACTGAGTTATCGTTATTCCAGATGGCAGCGTATTTCACTCACTGCAACCTTTTGCATCAGCATACTATGTTCTCAACTGAGTTATCGTTGTCCCACATGGCAGGGTATTTCACTCACTGCAACCTTTTGTATAAGCATACTATTATCTCTACTGAGTTATCATTGTTCCAGATGGCAGCATTCTTCACTCACTGCAACCTTTTGTATATTGTTCAGGGTGCCTTAATAGTATGATGCCAATATAACTCTTGATAAAGATATATCGAGTACGCTATTAAATAAATAAATATGTATATGTTCAGCATACTGTTATCTGTACTGAATGAGTTATCATTGTTCCAGATGGCAGCGTATTTCACTCACTGCAACCTGCAGCCGGTGCATTTGATTCTGACGCTGCGCACAGCTCTGAACCTGTTCTTCAAGCTGAAGAACTTCAAGACGGCTGCCTCGTTTGCCAGACGACTGCTAGAGCTGGGGCCGAAACCAGACGTCGCCACCCAGGTATGTTACACTGAAACTATATGATATCATTTGAGTTTTGGCTATTTAAGTGTCTGAGCTTAAAGTGGATTTAGTAGTAGTAGTAGTAGTATTTTTTTTTATTAATTTATTTATTTATACAGTGAAACCCTCAAAACCAGTGGTTCATGGGACCAAGAAATAAATACGGTTTTGAGGGATTTTCAGTTTAGAGGGATTCATTCTAGTGTTAAAATAAATCACGGGACTATGTAAAATGACCGGTCTTGAGAGGATTCCGGTTTATTGAGGGTTTGGTTTTGGGGGGGGTTTGCTGTATTTATTCATTAAAAAATATATATTTGTCTGTCTCTCTCTCTCTTTCTCTCTCTCTTTCTCTGTCTCTCTCTCTCTCTGTCTCTCTCTCTCATTCTCATTTAAAGTGAGTTTTTAATTTTAGTTTTGTTTTAATTCTTATTTTTACATTCTATGATTATTCTTAATATTTTCATAGTGTAATTTAGTTCTGGTTATTTCTCTGCTGAAATGAAAGAAATAAATTATTAAATTAACCTCCTGTCCTGGACAGATGACTCTAAGGTCCAGATGTGTATGACCATGACAGGCGTGCAATATAACAGCTTGCTCAGAATGTGCACATAAAACATATGTACCTCTTTAAATTAGTTTTTGTTCATTTATATTTTTCAGACGAGAAAAATCTTAGCTGCTTGTGAGAAGAGTAACACAGATGAACACGAATTGAAGTACGACCAGCACAATCCCTTTGATATCTGTGCTGCCACCTACACACCTATATACAGGTAATAGTACTAATAGTTATTATTATTAATGATTGTTTAACGGCACCCCAGCACAAAAACAAAATATCAGCTAATACAGAGACTAGTTTGAAATATGACCAGTACAATCCGTTTTATATGTGTTGCCACCTACACCCCTATATATAGGTAATAGTATTAAAATTATTAGTGACATTAACATTTAGCGAACTCCATAACAGTTATATGTTAGCGACATCAAATGCTTAGGGTACAACAAGGCACAATGTTTGACACAGATGATGATTTAGTTTGAACATCAGTGAAGCAGAATTAAATTCATTTGAATTGTCAATTGGTTATGTGGTAAAATGTTAAGTTCAGAGGAAAAACAATTCTCCTGCTATGTCCCTCATAAATGAAAGGAAAGGAGTTTTTTTATTTAACAATGCACTCAATACATTTTATTTACGGTTATATGGCATTAGACATATGGTTAAAGACCATATTGACAGTTAGAACGGAAACCTGCTGCTGCCATATAGGCTACTCCTTCCAATAAGCAGCAAAGGGCATTATATGCACTATCCCACAGACAGGATAGCACATACCATGGCCTTTGGTACACCAGTCATGGAGCACTGGCTTGAATGAGACCTAGCTCCTTATAAATGAGACAAATATTTTTATGAACTATTCTTGAATACCAATTATTTTAAATTATTCTAAGTCAACCTATTGGGTTAAGCAAATATAATTTACATAACTAAACAATAGGTTATGTAGGTTAAAAACTAAATATGTGAACGAACATTCGGTTATGTTGATTTAGTGCCATGGTTCAATTTGTATCAAAAACATGTCTGTCGTTATTAGTTGAAATATATACATAAATCCATAGCTGTGTTTGTTCATGTGTTATTGAGGTTTTTAAGAGAATCTTGTTTTCATCATAAATTTTAATTTTACTAAACTGTGTTATAGTGTGTTGCATAGCTTTATACACTGTGATTTTGCATTAATTCATATTTAATTGTACACCCTTTTCCAACACCTAATAGCCAATTTTTGTGAGTGTCCTGGGAGTGTTAAATATTCATTCTAATCTAAAATGTTATCTGTTTTATTAAAAAATATATAAATGGAGAGAACTAATCAGTTTGAGTAATTTGTTGAATTCACATTGTTTTCAGAGGTAAACCAGTGGTCAAATGTCCCCTGAGTGGCGCGTGCTATCTACCAGAGTTCAAAGGTCAAGTCTGTCGAGTGACCAGGGTCTGTATTTTATATTACTGTCAATATTCTTATTCATTTAGTTAGTAGGCTAGTTTTTTAAAATTATTTATTTATTTAATTTAAAGCGTCATTTTCAATTTAATTGTTAAAAATTATTAGGAAGTTATATCATCATAAGATATATAATGTCATGAAATGCTTAAGGCACAATATTTGATGCAAATGCACATTCATTTGAATGGTCTATTGGTTATGTGGTAATATCACTGTCAATATTGTTATTTGGTTAGTTAACTGGTTAGTTTTTAAATTTATTTATTTATTTAAAACATCATTTTCAATTTAATTATTATTATTTGTAAAAAATTATTAATAAATTATATCAATATTGGAAATATCTTTTTCCATTGATAAATTTTTTCCCTTTGCCTTTTTTAATGCTGCATGGCAATATTAGTGATCTTTTGTATGAAATTAGCAGAGAGCATTGTCCACCCATTTTCATAAAAATACATAAAATAGAAATAAATATTTTTTCAAATTGAGGTATTTATTAAATATAGTAGCGCAAAAAGTGCCTTTAAAGTGCCTGAATTATTGACAATCTATATTTGGACATAACAGGGATCAATCTGATATCAGTAAGGCAGTTTAACCACTGGGCTGGGAATATAAATTATAATTTTTTTTATACTGGCATCGGAATTTTTTTTTTATTTCATAAAAATTATGGTTCATTCAACAGGGAACAATCTCAGATTGACAATACATCAGGGAAGTGTGTTATCCACTAGGCTATCAGGGCACCCAGGGATCTCACTGACCCTTGTAAAGTGTCTTTTGAAGCAGCAAACTTGGACAGGACTCTTTGACTTTTTAATTTTATATTAAAATCCTATAATGGAACTCGCCAAATTTCACAAAAAAGCTCAAATTACCCCCCAATTTGAGTGTCCAGTCAGAACCCTGGCACCCCACTATAACTGCTTGTCGTGTAAATAATGATTTGATGTATTTTGTTCTTGCAGGTTACTGAAATAGGCAAAGACTCTATTGGATTGCGAATTAGCCCCATCCAGTTCCGATGATGTGATCTGAAGATGTGTTAGGACAGTTCAAGATTACGTGAACACAAAACAAACTTTTTATATTATTATAATTTTAAACATTTGGAAAATAGACATCGATGTGGAAAAAGAAGAAAAGAAATGAACTACTTGGATATTCAGTGGTAAATGTGGTGGTGGAAAGATAAAAAGCAACACAATATTATTATTAAACGTTTCACGTTTTGGAGTTGGATTGGTTTTGTGAATATGACTTGAATTTTGTGTGAGGAGATAAAAAACAGACACAATATTATTATTAAGTGTTCTGCATTTTGCTGTTGGTTTAGTTTTGTGAATTAGACCTGAATTGTGTGTGACAGACTTTGCTGATACAAAACAGCACATGTTGACATTTTTACAACTTGTACAAATTTGTTCTTAAAAATTGATCCATATATCAGATTGCAGCAGATTACTAGAATTAGGAAACTTTGAACAAAAACATGTAAGACAGCTAGAATTTAAAACACATAGTCCAAAAGTGCACCATTTAATAAAATACAACAATATTGTCTCCAAATTTTCTATCAACATGTCTTCCTTCACTTGCAAAATACAAGAGAAGAGACTATTCAAAATATTTAATTGTCTCTTGAACTATAAAATTTATTTATTTTGTATTTTGTAAGTGCTTTCTTTGTTGAAGACATGTGGATTGAAAATTTGCAAATTATTTTGTTGTGTGTTATTAATAGCACTCTTTTTAACCTGTGTTTTGATATCTGAAACTATTAAATAAAAGACAAATGACAAGAACAACTGTTTAGATGGAAGTTATTTTATTGTGTAATGTATCGTCACAGTGGACTATGTCTATACCGGCATCTTTCTAAATTGGCATTCTATGTAAACCGGCTTCTGTTTGACGGTCCCATCCAGTGCACGTTCTGTTTGTATTAGCTAAAATCTGCCTACACCGGCACCTGTCTATTGCAGATACCGGCCAAGAAATCAAGGTCCAAGGAGATGATTTGAACGTAATTAAATCTGTCCATACCGGCATGTAGTTCTCAGTGGATTCGATAACATCTCCAACAATTAATAAAGTATATCACTGAATTCATTTACGAGTTCAAATCATCTTAAAGTGAAATTACAAGTCTGGCTGGTGTTTTTGTTTTAGGTGCATCATTTGTTTAATAAGCAAATGAATTGTTGATACCTGTTCTTGAAAGTTAAAACAGATAGAAAATTGGGACCAAATCTGTCTAAACCGGCATATTTCATCTGTCCTGACCGATGCCAGTATAAACAGAGACCACTGTATATACATATAAAAGTGATTTTTAGTACATTGCTGTAATTATTTATATTTAACTTCAAGAACAATGCTTTGTCAAGCCAAATTAGATAATGGATAATTTTTCACAATGTTACGATGTTACACTATTTTTAACTATACCATTCACACATTAAGTTGATGTTGATATATATATAACAGTATATATGGTTAAAGTTTGTGTTTATTTTCAGTTTATTGTATGGAAAGCTAAGTAAAATGTGAAAATATATGCTTAATGTTGTTACTGATATTTTGTGTTGTTTATTACAGTATTGCATTAAGCTGTCTTATACTGTATCAGGTATATAATTTTTAAAAACAGCAAAAAAAACAAATAAAAGCAACAAAACAACACCATTCTGAAACTGAATGTTATTTTTATAGTATATTATTAAACGCAAATCTGTTGCTCAAAAAGTATAACAATGTACAGAGAGAGAGGTATTTTTATTAAGACATAACGCATATTAACTATGGTTATATGGCTTCAGACAAAATGGTTAAGAACCATTATGAAAACCTGTTGCCACCACATATGCTATTCTTTCTGGTTAATACCAAGATAATTTTCATATGCACTATCTAACACTCGGGATAGCACATACAACAGCAATTGTTACATCTTTTGTGGAGCACTGGATGATCAAGATACAGCCCAATGGGTCAATCATGTGAGACTGATCCAAAGATCCACTGCACCCACCCACAATATGGACTAGATTTTTATCATTAAAATTAATAATGTATAAATAAAAGCAGACGATAATTATGCTCATCATACTGAAACATAATGACGACTTAACAGTAGGGACCGCAGCGGAAGACCAGTGGCGCCGCAGTCAGCCGCTAGTCGGTCCATTCATTTCGTGGTACGAAAACAGGCCTATTTTTTAAAAATCGCACAAGCTCATC